>WEIU01023510.1:41316-56568 GCA_013389925.1 Aegithalos caudatus
GGTTTTATTCTCCCTCAGACAGTGTATGTCAAGCTGTTTTATTGACTTAAATCTTGTCATATCTGTATAAGCTTCTCCATACATTTTTAGCTCTGATCTTAGTAGCTAATCTCATCTGTAGATTTTTCCTGTAAACTCAAATTATTTTATGTTACTAATTCCACTCTACAACAGTGCAAGGAAACCAGAATTTAACTTTATGTTGTAATGAACTGCAGAATTAAAAAATAAATAAATAAATAAAACCACATCAAAAGTGATCTGGATAAGAAATGGAACAAAATAGTTTTATGCCTATTATTTGTAATGATCACCTCTTCTGAAGCTGAACAGCTGAAGCTGAGTGATATTGTGGACATGGATTTCAGGAGCACATATATTGCTGGAGTAGAAAATAGAAAGTTCAAGATGACAGATTAACTGTAAAACCCACAGCTTGTATATCACCTACTCTGTCCTCCCAGTTCTCTTCTTCTCTCTAAGCCTTATAGATGGAGGATGAAGCTATACCTTTAGTCTGGAAATACTCACATTTTCTCCCTGATTTCCCCTTGAGACTGAGTCAGTGCATGTTTAAATCTCTAAGGACCTCCCTCATAATTAAGAAATAAGGTAGAAAACACAACTGCTGTTCTTGCAACTGTGTTCTTTTTTAGTTATTTTCATAGGACACACTTTGAAATCCCTTTCTCTTTATTGTAAAATTCTATTTTTTTTCATTTTTAAATTTAAGCAAGTATTTTACATCTCTAATCTTTCAAAATGACAAGACTTTGACAGTAATTGCTAAGACTATATGATTCACCATATTTAACTTTTTTTCCTAAGTACTCAAAATAAGATTTTGCATAAGCTAGTTTCAACTTTGAGCGGTCAGTGAAGAGACAGTGCAATCAAGATTTTTTAGAATATGCAGCCTACACAGCCAGATTTTCTGATATTTTTGCATTGTACAGGATGCTGCCTAAATAAAGTATCCTTTTGCAGCATTCCTGAGGCAATGTTGTTTCAAAGCAGCCTGAAGATCTTAACGCATATATTAACCTGAATCAATCAGAGCTATAACCAGAAAAGTAACCAAGTTTACCCTTTTTATCACCTTTCCCCAACTTCTTTGGCAAGAAGAATGGTACACAGCATATTAATCCATGCATTGTTTCTGTGTCATTCCACATTGGAAACATTTCTGCTGGAATGTTTACGCAGCTTTTCGAGCAAAGGCCATTTGTGATTTAATGCCATAGAGAAACTTATTTTACTTTCACTTAATCCTGGCTGTGTTCTACAAAAATGAAATGTTTGTAGTATACAAGCCTGATAAAACTAGGATAGGAATCCATGTTGCCAAAATAATTGTTAAAAAAAAAAACCCACCAAAAAAGTCTTTTCAATTACCTGCTTTGGGTACAAGTGATTGTAGAACATTAATCCCATGAAAGACAAATCTGCTGCAGCTGGCAACTGGCCTGGCAAGTTGGAATGGCTGTTTGTGACCTTGCTGTCAGCTGGCTGCCTCTGTGACATTAAAATACAACTCTCTGTAAGAAGCCTCATCCTTCAGTTTCCTACAGAAAAATGTATATATTTTGAACCATCCAGCAACAACTTGCAAAATGTTTATTTTAACAAAACCAGTCATGGATTTTGAATCTGTCTATTTGTGGACACACACTGAAAATTGGAATTAATTACAATTTAAGAGGGCTAAGAGGGTTGGTCAGAACATTGTTCATGAAAATTTGAACTATGTTTTTTGTTCTGCTATCCAGATATAAAAATAAATGTGGGATGGGATTACTTAGGTAGATGTTTAATTGTTTATTTATCCACTTTCCCTGTTCTAGAGTCGTGTAATGGGACACAGCAACTTGCATAAGAAGAGGTGACTTAAAATTGTTTTGTTTTTGCATTAGCTACCAGCAGGCTGTTCTCTAGGCTGCTCTATGCTCTTTACATTGAATAACTTTTTTCTCTAACAAAAAATTCTGAGATTTCTCTCCTCCATTATTTTCATTTTTAAAAAACAAGTAGAATAATTACTGTAGGTTTTTTTTAGCAGATCTCACATTGAAAGATAGCTATAAGTCACCTAAAATTAATACAAATTAAAATACACCTTTTAAATGTAGGTTTTTTTTTTTTCAGCTGAATGTTTGGAGGGGCAAGTCACAAAAATATGTACAGCCTTTCAGCCTGTGAAATTCTTTTCTTTTTTTGAAACCTCAAAAATAGTTTACATTAAGTTTTCTACCTCCTTCCATGTCTGTTTGTCCCAAGGTATCTGGTACAATTGGGATGGTAGATATGACATAGTAGTGAGAGTAGAATAGTAATTATCTCAGCACCAAACACAGGCATGTATTGCAGCTTACACAGGACTCTGTCTTACTTAATCTGGCACAAAAATCCTCACCTCCAAGAGCCAAAAGGCCACAAGCTGCACAATCTTAAAATTACAGCCTGTGTAAGATTATTGTCAATCCTGAATGTCAAATCAGGATTAGAATCTGCCATTTGGGACCTTAGAACCTTTAGTTTTTTTTTCCTCCTCCATTTATGTCTTTCTTAAAATTATAGTTCCTTAGAAGAATTGGAACTAGACAAGTCATCACAGAGAGGATGGATAATTGAGATTCATGCAGATGAAGCAGTCAAATATGTAAATTGAATGTAATGCAGCAAATGGATGTCATAGTGAGTATGTAGTCTGAAGGAGGAAGGCAGAAAAACACATAGAAGCTTTCTCTTTCTACACTGCTTTTAGAATACAAGTCCCTTGTGGCAGAAGTACTGCACAACTTTGGTCCTCAATAAATATTTATGGGAAACATTCCTTAGTTCCTGCAGTTTTGTAAGGAACAGCATTTATTTTGTACCACTGGCATCCTTTTCTTACTCAGTTATCTTCTCTTACATCTAATTCCCATATTTTGTGTGTATGTCAGTTTCAAGCAGCTGTTCCATAGAGCAGATTTCAATGGACAGCAGTAAATACAAATGTTAGAGAGGAATTCTACCGTGCCCATTAAAGAACTTAAATGCACAGAAACACTAATAGGTTACTTTTATTAATAATCACGTTTATCTGAACAGACTTGGGATAAAAGATGAAGAAGAATAATACTCATTGCGTGAGAAAATGTTGAGATGGGCATCACTGTGGTAAAAAGTCAGAGCCCAAGGAAACTGAACTTACCTGAAATTTCTGAGACTATTCCACCTCCTGCACATAGCAAAGCAGAAATGCTGGGTGTGTAGAGCAAGCCTGGCATTGCCACTTGGCTGTTTGTTCCCAGCTGACTTCCTTTCTAGAGGCACAGCAGCTATTTCCTCTGAATGGCTTTAGAAAGTGAAGACAGACCTAATGCTTTCCAAATCCCCAAATAAAAGAACTATTGGCAGGAGATCAGTTCAAAACAGATCAAAGGAAGCACCTCCTTTCAGGCTAGATAGTTGCATGAATTGTATATCCATTCTCAATAAGATCACTCTCATTTTCTTATTCTGTCAAAGGCAGAAAATCAGGTTGGATCTCTGGCAGACCACGAGTCTGACTGTAGAGAACCTCCCATGATTACAACCCCTGCTATTTTGTGATGGGAAGCAGCTAGGTGGGAATGGTAGAAAGCTGTACATCAAAACCAGCACTTCCAGTAGACAGAGACCTTAGGTATGTTAACTATGTGAAGTGTCTGCCCAGGTAAACTGCTTGGCCCAAGGCTGTCTGGAAACAATGGCTTCATCTATTTTTCTGTCATCTGTAGTTTTGTAACCCATCTCATCATCTTTATCTAGATTTTATGCCTTTTCTCCCAGCTGGTTCACTGATAAAGTGGTTTGCTGTGGAATATTTCTGCTGTTGATTGCCACGATAGTTATGTTCACAACTCTCCTTGACCCCTCTCTTTGCATAAATATTATTAAGGGTTGTGTCTTCATGGAAATTATCAGCAGCTTATAGATAACAGAAGCCTTCCTGTATCTGAGTAATTATGTACAGCTCATTTGGCATTTGGTGTAAATAACAGTGTCTAATGAGAAGCCTCATGGTATTTGTACCTTCCACAGCACTTTCTCCAAATTATAAGCTATATCATGAAAATTGCCCTTTTTCTTTTTTAAAATAAGCAGTTCAGTCTCTCTACCTTCATAAGCAACTTTTTCCAATTTTTCTTCTTCTCTTTAACAGAAACATCTTCACTTTGAGTTTCTGTTTTCCTGAAGTTGAGATTCAGCTGAATACTTTCCATTACACACTCCTTGCTTACAAAAAAGCAATCACACACTCATGGTCACAGTTGTCTTGGTTATATTACAGCTCAGGTATACTCTGCAGTGAGATATTGCTACCTCCCCTCCCAGATTTTCAAAAAGGTATCTATTCTCTACTGACAGTGTTAAATCAGGTCTCCTCCCTAGCCCTGCAGAGAAGGCACAGCAAAGAGGTTATCTGGACTGTATCCAGATAACAATGTGATTTTGAACATCAGCAGTATCAGTTTTCTCTTACATATTAGATAGGGGAGGGGTCAATCTCAGAATGACCACAAACAGGTGTAGAACTCAGCTGCCTCTGTGAAGACCCTCTGCCCAGGTCTCTTCCCCTCCTTTGGAAGCAAACTGGAATATACTCCCTGCTCAATGTGGAGATAAAGCAGTAGCAATCCAAGAATTAAAATGTTTGCTTTGCATGAAACAGAGAGGAAGAGGGAGAGGCAGGCTGAAGTAGGAATGAAAAAAAGATATGAAGATAAAAATCATTTCCAAATACAGTTAGTGTGCTGGAAGAGAGATGTGTTGCAGTTGAGATGGAGTGTACCTAAATCCTCTTGTATTATGCAGGATGGGAGCTGGGTACATTTTAGATCTACCCACTTGTTTTTTCCCTCTGACAATTTTTCCCTTCATTCCTCCCTGTATTCAGCAGATTCAATGCAGCATGTTCTGAAAAAGGAGCTGGTATTTATCAAATTAATCTTGAACATGCTGAGTCCCCAGCTTGCTTGTGGGTATATGAAAAAGTACACACAAGTGTCTCACACTTATCCTTTCCCATCTATTCCAATTTATTCTTAAAGGAGTATTTTCCTTGACAGTTTGCAACTCACCAGAAATTCTCAAATAACAGTATCTGAAATATCTTTTTTCCCCTTACTTAATGCAAATATTATTTAAGTTTCTGAATGTCACAGTTTTGTATTATCTAGTAATTTTATGGTTAATAACTGTTGCTACAGAATTTATGGACAAGTCCACTAAGAATTTCATATGCTCTAATTAACCTTGGTGTGACCCAGAATTAGGTTCTGATTTACTGTAGCTTCCTGAGTGCTTTGGGGCAAAATAAGTGGCAAAGAGATCACAACATTAATGTACATATCATTCTTTAAATTGAATGAATATTATGGCTTTAATTCCTATGCTTCTTACTTCAGTTTTAAACTGACACATGTCCATTAAGAGCACAGTTGTCTTAACACAGGGCAAATTCATCTAGAAAGAAAATCAAGCCTGCAATGCCAAGCTAAAACAATCCCATACTTGCACGACAGAGACTTTGCATTTTATTTTTGAGAGATAGGTGGGTTATTTCCAATACCTGCCGATCTCTACTTTTAATCAGATTGCATTTTTGTACAATTATCATTTCAGGCTTCTGTTGATTGCTTTCGCTAGGCATAATGAGTAGAAAGAAACACTATCTCATTGTGCAGAATATTGGATTGGTTGGCGTAATAGACTCAGTTCTATTTTTTGCCTAGCTCTTTGAAAAGTTAATTTTCTCTTTCATCAAATAACTAGCAGACTACTAATAGCATATAAGGTTTTAGAGGGATTTGCATTAAAGAATGCAGCTGAGTGCCTTATCTACTTTTGAAACCGGAGTGACATATGGATGCTCCTTTAGTATTGACTACCTAAGATAAAGTTTAATGCTTGCTGCAAGCCCCCTTAGTTTTAAATTCATGGAATGAGAACGTGGATTATCTCTCCCTGAAGCACACTCGTAGCATGGGAAGGAGGTGAGGGTGCTAGTACAGGCTTTGCACGCATAAAGTTCTGGGTTCAAAGCCTCATCAAAGGAGCAGAACCCTTCATTCCAGTCTGAAGCTCAGAGAAATCCTCTTAAGTCATATGCCATTGTACTGGGTCCTCTTTCACAGCCAGTGATAAGCGCCCTGAGGAGAGCTGAAAGCCTCTGACAGACAGGATGCATTTCCTTTGGTGGATGGTGCCTGGGCCCCTACTTGCCATAGGACATGGACACACAACAGCATAGGAACCCTGAGACTCAGGTTTTCTGCAGCCAATGTAGCAAGTGCAGGAGTGCTAGCGAGACCTTGCCAAGTGCCCTGCTGATTCAAAGATCAGGGCTGTGCCTGGCACACAGGCTCTCTGCCCCATTCAATGCATAATCCGTGCAGTACGGTTCCCAACATTTCTGAATGTTCCAAGTGGTTTGGATGTGGTGGGGAAACCTCCAAAATGACAGATGTTTCAAGAAGTAGACCTAAAATCTGCCCTAGTCTGAGAAGCTATACAACTAGTTTCTCCCCTAGAAACAGGTTACTGCAATAATTTGGGGTCCACAGTGCCAGTTGATTGTTCCCATTTGACAACAGAGAGAAAATGCAGGCATAATTCCTTCAAATAGGATTTGGAATTGACACACTGCCTAATCTGATGTTTTCTGAGCTGTTACACCTACTCACACTCCATATATTCTAGCAAGCTTTAACATTTTTAACTTCAAAGTGAAATTGAATATAAAGGAAAAGCCCAATTCCTTATCTCCCTGAGAAATGTAAAGACTACATTAAATGTATTTAGGAGTATATTTACTTACATCAGTCTCCATACCATGCCACAATGTCTGATATAGACATTCTATTGCTATCTCTAGGTGAGGTCTAAGACAAGGTGCAATTGTCACAGCAGCCCTCTTGTTAGAATGTAGAAAAGAACCAAGACAGACACTTCTTTATCACAGCATGAAAAGGGCCCTGGGTTATTCCTCTTTACAGCTCAGCCATCCTGACCCCAACCATTCCCTGACTCTGGCTGCAGCAGCTCCTGCTGGAGGTTTCCCTGGCAGCCTCTGACTGCTGGGTATTCCCTGCTGAACTCTGACTGCAGGGATCAGTTTGCAGCCTCTGACTGCAGCTTTTACCCAGCCAGGCTGTGACTGCAGGTTCCAACAACAGCTCTGACTGCACACACACACTGACCTCACTGCAGGGATTCTCTTTTCCTACATTCAAGCATGCCTGGATAGAGTTCCCGTTTCAGTCTACTTACCCCTAACCATAATCCTAACAATGGACCCTAGGCTTTGCCTTGGTTCAGTGGAACCTGAAAGGATGAACTACCAGACTTCATGGATTAATCTAGCAGCTGTTGTGTTAAAACTACTTTGAAGTCTCACAGAAAATGTCTACCTTGAATTTTACTTAAATGCCTTCAACATTCATGTACCAAAATCAGTGTCTTGAATCCTTGTCTTACTGAATATAACACTTACATCATCCCTAACTCCCACCTATGGTGAGAGCTGAGGGCCCTTCAATGGCTCCCAGGGAAATGACATTTCTTATTTTTTTCACAGTGCACTATAATGGCAGCTGTCCTAAAGTAACTCAAGGCTTTTTCCTTTGGGCATTTGCATTCAAATTACATGTATGTTACTTACTGAGCCCTATTTATTATACAAATGATATCACTTATCTGAGACCCAATTCAATGATTCCAGAAGGCATGATGCAGTATTTATGTAACATAAGTAACTCCTAATATATTAAAAATAAAAAAAAAAATTAAAAAAAATAAATATAGGAGAAAGTCTACAAACAAATACAATCCTGTCAACAAGAACTGGACCTTTTAATTACTTTTGTACATATGTCAACACAAAGAGCTGTTGGACTCCAAGTGACACAGAAACAGCAACTACCCCAGAGGTGGGAAGAAAGGCTGCAGAAAGAATTGCAGTGAACACTTGCTCATAAGAGAAAAAAAACAAACAAACAACTTTGGTAAAATGTTTGTGGTGTTACTCTACGTGTTTTCACACCATGCTAGCTGGCAATTCACACATTAAACAAAATATCAGACTAAGCCAAGACTGAAAAGTAGCACAAGAAGATGAAGGGACACTTCTGATTAATTCAGCAAGGAAATTAGTGGGTTATCTTCCAAAATGTAAGAGATGAGCTCCTCCTTCATAGCACCCTTACTCACCATACAGGTTACTCCTGGAAGCCTTTACATTAAGGCTATTCCTAAGCCCAGTTTAGGCTGAGATGCCTCAGATGGTACTTAAAAAGTAGAAATGATAAAAATTTTGTTGATTCCTCCATGTCTCCATTACAGTGGTGAAGGGGAAGCTGTCTAAATTCAGTGCTTATTATTTTGCTTCACTGGCTGTGCCAGGCATTGTGTGAAAAAACACCAGCCATGTACTCTAGTTATTAAACAAATACCTACAAGTGAGTGTTTATTATTTCAGCTGTAAGAGGCCTCACAACAGAAATTATAAAGCAGTATTTTGCATTCAAAAGGCCAGCAAGTATGGGACTGACATTTGACTGACAAAAATAATGCAAAACAAATGAACACAGCTAGGATCTCTCAGAGTGCCAATGCTTGAAATTGAATGCCTAGATTTGGAAAGAAAATAATGAAACCTTACAATTCCTTTGGCATTTTCGCTCTTGCCCTCTTGAGTTTATTCAAATATGAGCATTATATTAATTTGACTCAAATTATTAATAACAATAATCATAGCAATATAAAATAAAGTTAGCTATAATTAATTAACTTTGATGCTTATGTACTCACAGAGAGCTGGAGCATTGATTTCTGCTTCTGAGCTTTTAATTTTCCTTTATAAAGTTACAGGCAACTTTCTTTTGTTTGCTTGATTGTTTTTTCTGTAATTATGTCCTCAGTTCTTACATGGTTGGAGACTATTGTCCCAGTAACTTATATTATTTAAAATAATAAAATATTAATAAATGGATGAGTGGTGCTTGCATAATAAGATCTATATGCTTGTGTTTATTTCATTAAATCATTACAGATTTTTAGAATATTAAGTAATCTTAGATTCACTCTCTCCCATTCTTTACTTATTTGACTTACTTCATGTAATGTATATAAATCATGATATGATAACACACCAGAAAATATTATGGAAAAAAAAAAGTTTCCAGAAAGTAATTATGATATTATGGTAATTGTGATATAGTCTTGACATTATTAATTTCTATTTTGTACTTCTGAAACATAGTTTCCGGTAGACTTAATCCATCTATTAGACTTGTGTCATCCTTTGTATTTACTAGAAAATAAAACTAAAATTCATGGTATTATGATAGAATAGGGAAAGCAGAGATAAAGCTGATCTACATCAATCTTTTCACTCTAAGAAATATATAAAGTTATACCTTCAACAAGAAGAATGTTGTATTGTTTTTAATTAATTCATTTGTTCAAGCATGTGTAGAATCTGTTTTTTCCACTTTGTTCTCTTAGTCTGGCATATAAAATTTAGTCTTGCCTTAAATTAAGAAATTGTTAAATATATACAAAGTCAACAGCATTTTAAGACATAGAGTGTTTTACTTTTTTGGGTTTTTTTGGGTGTATTTTTGTTGTGGTTTTTTTTTCATTAAGAAGATTTACTATACCTATTAAATTTTTCTTAGTAAATTTTCCTTGTAGGATTGAACACTTTTCATACGCAAATTTTAATACTGAAACATTTTTCATACCATAATTTTCTCTAAACACATTTTCAGTGCTCGTGTGTGATGTTAATAAAAGCTGAAACACTAGTTTTCAGAAATCTTATGGCTGGCACAACCTATAAAGATGTCGATTCCAAGTGACAGTCAACACATTGCAGGATATAACCATATGTTTATAGAAAAAACAGAGAAGAATTTATGACAACAAAGCCTTTGTAGGAAGTGTGTGCATTTGACTAAAAGCTACTGCCCATCTTTAACTAGATTCAGTCAAGTCAGATAGACTAAGATATTAAATCACAATTTCAGTAGCAGGAAACCAGATAAAATCTTATGATGGAACCAGTTGCCACACATTTGTGACTTTTCAACTACAGTGAAGATGATATTTTCCAAATATAACTGCAGTAATGACTATGTTTCTCTTAAAATAAAATCTAAAGAGAAACCATGAAAAGACCAGAAAAAAAAAACAAACTTCCAACACATTTGGAAGGAAACATTTAAATTATCAATCACAGTTAACTGATTTATTTAATAGGATTTTTTAACAGGAAATGGTATTTGTTGAACTTTTACTATTTTTGTTTTTTCTAAGCTCTGCCTTCCTGGAGATCAAATTCCACGTAGAGCCTAGGACAAGTTCTGTAGAGGTAAAGTATACAAAAATACTAAAGCATAGAGTTCAAGGTTGTGGCTATTATCTTCCTAATTATTTTGCTTAGAAGAAACATTCTCTGAGTTTAAAGAAGTATGTGGTACAGTATTTGAAAGTATATAACAGAAGGTGGGTGAATACTGGACCTGTATCAGTGATGTCACCATCAATTGTTTTGTTATAACATCCTTCAAGAGCAAGGTTTTAGCAATGTATTATTTTGGCTATATATTATTCCTAGAAACTAGCTTTTATTTCTAAAAAATGGATATAGGAATAACTGTGGTATCTGATTTACTTTTAGTTAACAACAACAAGTGAGACAGGCACTAAATGCACATTTTATTCACTTTAGTAACTGTACCACACAAAGAACTAACAACTTCCTTCATTTGTTTGAACAAAAGGGGTCTAGAGCATGAATCTCTGTATCCTGAACTTGAACCATGCCAATCCCACAGTGGTGATTTTGGTCCTGAAATGCTTCTGTATGCCTTTATTCTGCTAAATTTGCCTAGTACCCACAGTAAATAAATAAGGCAAAGCACTGTACAGCAGCACTTCCCATTTTTAAGACTGTTTGTTTGTTTGTTTGTTTGTTTGTTTTGTTTTGTTTTGTTTTGTTACATGTAATTCTTCAAACTCTAGCTGTTTGAAGAAGCCTGTTCCAGTTACATTCATTTTTTATGTAGATTAGTCCTTTGTTTCTGGTGGAAGAGACAGGACAGTCAGTGTACTATAAGCTTTGTGAGAAGTGGTTTGCCCTGTTTGCCTGAAATCAAAAAATGTCAAAAGGAAGCTTGTGTTGATCTTCTGAAAAGTCACCCAAAGTTTGACAAAATACTAAAACTTAAGATCAGTGTTTGTGAGGGAGCTGGGTGAAAGTATTATCTTGTGCACTCTCAGAGATAGTAACAGATAATAACTCTTTTCTCAGTTCAGTTATGCCTTCAGTGCCTATCAATATGATATATGCCTTAGACCCAAATTAATTTGACTTTTTAAAAAAACTGTTCAGCTGTTAACTTCAAACATGCTTTTCTTCATTCATGCACAGATTTAAATATCTAGATTTTAGACCATCCAACCGCTGCCTGTGTTTTCAAGGAAATGAAGTTCACTCTTCACCAAAGGCATCTCTGAGGTAAATATTCAAGTCTATCATTATGTTGTTATTTAGAAAAAGGATTTAATCCTATCAGGAGTAAAACTTCTAGACAACTGAGTGAATGAAAATACAACCAGTAAGCTTCTGAAATTACAGGATATCTAGCTCCTGTTCATCCCTTCCTGACTGTCATTTCTTAGTAAAAGCTGTACTGAGAGATATTTGTGCAGTCTGCATGAGACCATGAAATCAAAGCTTAGTGCCTCGTACATTAGGTGTGATGCTTTCAGATAAATGTATTCCTTCCACTGAAGCACAACTCCCAAGCTCCTTCAACCATGGAGCAGCTTCCAGATGGAGTGTTGGTTTCCAAGATAATGCAATAACTTTTCTGGTTAATAACAAAGTGTAGATGAAAGCTCATTTTTTTCCCAAGACTAGTACATATGATTTATTGCTTTTTTGCAAGTGAAACTATAATTTTTATGACCCAAAACCAACAAGTGATATTTTATAAATGATTGAAGCTCATGACATTAACAACATTTACTTTTTCTGTCCTTGAATACGGTTATTTTTCCTGCATTTGTGTAAATGGCTATTTTAATTTTGAAATAATGGAATTATAAAAACAAATATTTGTTTACTTTTACAGTCTATATTTATTTTATTTTTTGATGCATATCTTCTTGAGAAGTCAAATAAAAATTTGAGAAATTTCTATGAAAAAATCATAATATACCTATTTTCTAGCAAAATAAGAAAAAGAGATTTCTTCATATCTGTTTTTTTCCCTGGAAATTCTTATCTTTTTTAGGTGTCATTACTAAACTAAATAAATTAAAATAACAAGGGAAAAAGTAAATTTTCATTCTGCAATAGCTTGCATGAATTCATTCTGTCATATTTTGTAGTTTATAGTCCTGGTCTCACTTTCTGTTATAATTTTTCTCTCTGTTGCTATATTAGAGGTATAAAAAAATCAACCAAATTCACACAAAAGGTTCAAACTTTTAAGTAGGGTTTTATTTTTTAATCTAAATCTGAATAACACTTGCAATCCTGAATTTTGTAGCTAGCACATATGGTACATTTCACAGTATCTGAAAACTTATTTAAGTCTGTTCAATGCCTAGAGATTGACCTATGCAAATATTCAGGCCTGACTCTATTTTTCCAACATCAGCTCAAATATATGTTGTGGTTTTTTGCAGTAAAGATCAAGAGCTAAGGATATCTTTCTTATGCCCCTGAAGTTTTGAGTAGTAGTCATATAACTAACAACACTGATTCCTCAAAAAATAAATTACTTTGATTTTTTTTTTTGTTTTGTTTGCTGTCAGACACTGAGGGGAAAAATTATTTGGATGGCCTCAGAGCTACAGGTATGATATACAATGCCTATTGTGTCTCTGAATTTCATTCTTCCTTTTAATTGATAGATACATCATTTAAGTTAACCATACTTAATGGGAGTTGAAACACTTAAGAATGTTTAGGTTTTTTTCTGGTTTTGCTTTCATTGTTTGAGAACAGGGTTTTCCTGAAAATTAGTGCATCAGCTATTATATTTTTAGACTTAATTACAAATTTTAATACACAGACTGATTTTAAACTTCATAGAAACTTTGAAAATATATTTAAACAATGAAAATTCAGTTTGGTTGTCAGTTATATGTCTAAAATTAGTAATGTAGGTAGGTAGTTTAAATGATATGTTGGCTTAAGACAGGCAACACCATGTGTCTTCCATCTATTACAAGCTAAGGGCAAAATCTACTTTCAGATGCATGGAACAGTCTTTATTTGTATGCCTTCACCTCAAAAGGCTGAGGAAGCAGGTGAGAAGATGTTACTGTGCACACTGTCTTTAAAGTTAAGAAATATCCAGAAATATCTAGTGGTTTTCATGGTAAGGGAGTGTAAATTTTTGTTTATAAAGCTCTAATAATTTCCTAAATAAAGTCAATACACCCTTGAATCGCTTTGATAAACTAAAAATGAGACCTCTAGACACAGGCATGAATTGGAACTAAATTATTATTTTGTGGTGGGTCATTGCATTGTGCAGGGTTCAGGTGAACCAATATCTACAGGCAAGAGAAATCATCTCACCTGTGGCCTGAACCAGTGACCTCGAAGCTCAGTCATTGATCCAGTGTTCCAATTAGCTCTCTGGGTGAGATAATCCTTTAATTCCAATTAGCTCTCAAGGTGGACAATCCTTCAACATCGGGAGGAGCTGGGACTGTCTCAGCTTGATGCCCATTTTCATCACTGTCAACAGCTGCAGCCAAGCTCCTGTTCCTGCAGCAAGCAGCTCCAGAAGCTATTAGTGTTTTTACAGATCTCAACAGACAGCGTTGCTGCACATTTGCAAACAACTGTTACATGTGATTAGTGTCAAACCAACCTACAAAACCAAAATATTCTGAAAGGAAGGTTTAAGACATGAGAACAGCAGTGCCATTGCAAAATACTTATAGACCTCTAAAGGGAATGCTGACTTTAACAAAATAACATTTTGGTTTTTATCTTACCATAAAGTGGAAGTGGGTTTGGAAGGAGAAATTTTAAATGCCACAGACAGCTATTCAATACGTCTGAACAAAGAGCTAAATGTAAGGAGATCTATAAAATCAAAGAATGATAGCAATCTAAATGCTGCTACGCTCACTTTTCTACATTGAGTCACATTTATCCTAAAAGATATTATGAAGGAAAATAAAACCCTGTATACATAATTTGAGAACATTGTGTTATAATCTTGATGTTTTCTAAATCCTTTTTTCTAAATCATCATACAGCCTAAAGGTGATATATTCAAAAAACCCTTTTTCATGAAGTTCAAAATACTACCATATACAGAGAGGCTCTAAAAAGCTGATGTGAAGGAAAATTACCTAATGTCTTAGCTTCTTTAGGCTTAATATTAACATATTACAAAGTGGAAAGAGGGCACCTGCAGGCGTTTTATTTTGAGGGCATCATTTAAGCTTGCATTCAAAAGCTGTGCTTTAAGTCTGAACTTTCACCTCTAAAGTGATTTTTGAATTTGGTATAAACCATCAGGGCAGTAGGCCTGAATCTTTAGTATTACAGCTCCAGAACTTGGGGCTAAATTAGGACCATAATTAGGATGCCTAAGGCAAAGGAGAAATTGAAAGTCATTGCAAACCTCATCAAAGAACAGGTTTGCACTCTCCCACAGTTACTCTGAACTGCTGTTTCACTCGCATCCTCACCCTTTTTCTTCCCCCTGGAAGAATTCCTCTTTTGTTGCCTTGCACAGAAATGAGGACAGGCATGTCATCTTCCATCATCTGCCTGGCTCTGTCCTCTTGCCATCCACTTAAGGAGAGAGGTGAAAAAAGCACATGTGCTGCTTTTCCTTTCCATGCCCCCTGAACCAGACTGAGCCTCCAAATAAGATGATCTTTGACTGTTTGAGGAGTGGTATTACTGAGCTCAGTGACTGGTTAATGTTTGTCTTCAGTATTTTTGGTCTCTGCCTGATTATGTGAGTTCCTATATCCTACTATCAGTCAGGATATTTTTTTCCTTAAACAGTACATATTTTTTAGTTAAATGTTGTTTGCTTCCTCTACGGCATAATATAATTTTCATTTACTATGATATCAACTTGCTAGTTGTCCTAAGGTATTGCATTTAAGGAAAAAAAATAAACATAGCATTTATTAACTATGGGGCTTACATCCCAATAATTCAAAAAAAAA
>WEIU01023510.1:75709-87471 GCA_013389925.1 Aegithalos caudatus
GCCCAGCTGTGAGGAATTCTTTCCAGAAGCAGAGTGTGTACAAGAATAGAAAACAGCAGGGTTGGACCCCTCTGACAAGAGCAGGGTGTGAATAACCCTACAGGAAAAGGAACAAAGGCCAGGGAAATTCAGCAATGCATTATCAAGAACATGAATTTATGGGTGAACACAGCTGCTTTTAATATGTACAGCAGGTATAAATCTAGTCTTGTTTGTTCAGGATTATATTTGGATGACACAAGTAAATGTAGCCTGCACCTAGCTATCAGCACTAGTTTATGTAACCACAATGGGCACATTCTCATTTCTTTCAAAAGAATTCCTTGCTGGTCCATGACTTCTTTGTAGGTAGATTTTATCAGTAAATATCTGAGATTTATTTTACTTGTTCAGTAGTGATTACTTTTAGAATAAGTGTAAATGAAATCCTAAAACATATTATTTGAGATTATTTCAGTAATTTTGAGCTTTCTTGTATCACAGGTGTTGAAGAGCCCACTTCTTTACAGAGTGCTGCACCAAGAATCCTCAGCCAAGCTTTGAACCTTCATGAATGAGAATTCTTATTTATTTGGTGATGTCTCTACAATTCTAACACCACTGTTTGTTTTTATTAACCCATGATAATGGAAAACTGAGCTCCTACCAGATCAATCTTATACAGTTTCTTTCTTCTTCCAATTGTGAAGGATCTTCAAATGTGGAAGAAGAAAACAAAACAAAGCTCAAAACTTTCTCTTTTCTTCTTTCCTGCACATTGTCTTAGTCACTTTAAAGATAATTTCCTATACATCTCTCACAAGGCTGTCCCATTCCTTTTCTTCTTAGAAAAGAAAAAAGAACTTTTTTCCCCCATTAGTATGTGCTAAGGTAGATACAGACTGATATTTCTTTGTCCACGATATAAGATTTTATGCTGTTAGAGGTCATGAATTACATATTGAGTTTATGCTCACTCAATAAACGTTATTTCCTCACTCTCCCTTCACATCTCTAAAAAGCACCTTTGATCATTAAATTCTCTTTGATCAACTAGAGCAAAATCTTCAGAGCTGTGCTAAATTGTTCACGTTGTGGAAAATCCTTACTTTACAGGAAGAGTCTCTTTTCTACTCCTTAATAGTATTATTATCAGTGAACTCTCTTGTTGATTCATTATTTATTAGCAGAACAGTCACCTTAATCATCATTATTTCCTCAACTATAGAATGTAGTTCTTTCTGCTATCCCTTTTTCCTGGTGTGCTATTGAGAATTTTGTGCTGCATTTTTATTGAAAACTTTAGTCTCCCACCACTGGCTTCAACTATCTCTCAGTATGTGTTCTTAGACATTATTAGAAGGTACTAGTTTAGATTCCAACAGCTTCATGCACAAAGAACAGAGTTTTGATCTGAATAACCTTTTTGCACCCAAATGACACCAAAGCAGGAAAAAAAGCCCAGAAAGCAAACCTGTGTTTCTTCACAGTAACAGCATGTATAGAGTCAAACTAAAGTGATAAGTAACTGCTTGGTTAAGCCAGCAACAGCAATGCTGAGAGTGATACTTTGCTTAAATTACTGAACTAAGCTTTATAGTTTGTCAAGTAGAGAGGGCACAAGCATAATATTCACTTCCTGGTAGGTTATGTAGCCCCACGTTGCTCAGATCAATCAAACCTTAATTTATGGGATAATCACAGTGAACATCTGAAAAGACTGAGCCGTGGAACTCCACAGCTCAGTACACAGTGCCTGCAGTTTGCATTAAATTGACAGGGTTTTCTATCAGCTTTCACATTCTTTTGGGCTGGTTTTCAGGGACTCCTTCAAATCTCTGTGTAAGGCGTGTTTTTCTATTTACTATGCCAACAACAAAAAAAAAAGTGTCCAAAATTTTCACCTAAATTAGTAATCTCAGTATGAAAAGGAGTTCAACAGAATTAATTACAATGTATTAATTACAACTATTTCATTTCACATTAGCTTTTCGAGTTTTGTTAGAGATAGGATTCTTCCTGAGGACTTGCTTATTCATAACACATAGAAACAAAAATATTATTAGATTTTGCATTTGTAAAAATGTTCTTCCCCTATGAAGTGCAGTACATTTTAATTGAATAACACATATTCACACTTAAATGCAATGAACACTCTCCTAGGGAAAATTAAGTCATCAGTCTAATTATCAAAAGCATAATTAGACATTCTGGTGCTCTTTTCCCTCCCCTATCCCTGGCCTTTTTCAGGCCAAAGAACTGTATTTGCTGAAAAAAGGACATGATAAAAAGTTAAAGTGCAATGAATCATGCACTCAAAATTTCTATCACTTAGGTCAACAGCTGGAAA
Organism: Aegithalos caudatus; assembly: GCA_013389925.1. Lineage (NCBI taxonomy): Eukaryota > Metazoa > Chordata > Aves > Passeriformes > Aegithalidae > Aegithalos > Aegithalos caudatus. The sequence goes on from WEIU01023510.1 coordinate 78,039, forward strand.
TATCTGTAACTTTTTCAGTAAATGGTTGAAAGCTGAATTCTGCAGTGATGCCTGGATCTAAGTTAAGTTTTTATGAATCTTTTCCCCATGGTTTGGCTCTCTTCCTTCTAAGAGTTGTCTTAAATGATGACATCCTTAGGCAAGTAAGAATCCTTCCAATGCTCAGAAATCCTAAGCATCAGCTGCTTGATGTGTAAGTTAATGATTTATAATCTAGTTTCAAACTCACTGCAATAGCTGAGTTCAAAGAAATGAACTCAGTATGTGGGTATCTAAATCAAAAAGTACTTCAGAGAATAATATATTTTCTGAAAACATATAAAATATGCTTTTTCTTTATAGTGGAAGTTCATAAATCCATATCTTACATTTTAAAAGCATGCAGTAACCAGTGGCAAACTCAGGAACAAAAACAGATTCTCATCAAATGCTTCCTGTGCTTTAGGAAGTTTCCATTTAAAATCAAAGACTATTTTATATAATCCAATATATGTAATATTTATACCACAAATTACTAAATAACACTGATTATGAATAGACTCATTACCCTTTTTATTATTTCTACTCTCTGCATGGACTATTGTTATTCTTTCTAGTTCCAGTCTTTCTGAAGTAAGGTGTTAACTGGTACATACTTTATCTTTGCATGGAGAGAGGGGAAGTCTTTCCTCTGAAAGGGTTATAGAGCTTGCACTGAAGTAGAAAATGTGCCACTGACCACAAAGGTATGGCAAACAGTCTCAGCACACACATGAATCATTTGGGGGTTGTATTTCAAGAACAGTTTGAGAAAAAATAGTTTGGCAGAAGGAGAAGAACTTTGTAATAACTGTAGAAATGCAATTTCCTTCAGTTTTAACAAATTTCCTTCAGTTTTATCAACCCATAATAGCCATCATTATTTTTATATTGATGCATCACAATTTATACTATTTAAGCACTTAGTGTAGCTAGGACTGGAATACTGCTTGTGCAATATACTAATGGTGAGAAGACTTGGAGATTTACTTGGGATGATATTGGCAGTTGAATCTGTACATGCAACATTTTTACCACAACAGCAAAATACAGGATTTCAAACCTCTGCATGAAATTGCATGTATCAAGAAATCGTTGCATAACATGGTTGCATCTACACAGAGAAGGACATCTACCGTCTATGCAGAGGAAATTTCAACACTGCCAAAGAAAATAAATAATTATTTCTTCTATGTTTTCTAAGCATACAAGAATTTTAAATTCAGAAACTATAAAGTATCTAAGAAGATTTATTTCTAGTGATTTTTTTTGGACATTGAACTGTGTATATTATAAATATTTCTACTTTAATTTTCCCCTGATAATTATGAATGTTCTTTCCCCTGATTTTTAGTTTTGCACTATGAGACTTTAAATTCTTTAATCACTTGTTTGGTTTAGCTGCCTTCCTGTTATTTAAAATAAATTTATTATTTCTTTCTTTAAGTGAACTCATTAAGGCTTTATTCTTCATAAAATTTCTTCAGGTCTTTCTTTTCAATCACTATTCTTTTCTAGCAACAGACATCAGTCTTGCCCCTAAAACGTTTATGTAGCAATATTGTAATATAAAACCAGAGAATCAGATTTTCTTATTGGAAAAGCTTCTCAGTGAGGTTTCCTTACTAGCAAACAGTTTCTCCAGCTGCTAAAAGAAACCACACAGCACGAGTCTCCAAACACTCTTGTGGAGATGGAAACAAGAAGAAAAATTTTATGTTCTGACAAAATAAAAGAAAATAGGTGTCAATAGAAAGCCAGACCAGAGAAATCATGGCATGTCCTCATCCTCAGAATTACAGTTAGAAAAGCTTGTACATCTCTTGCAGAGTAGTTATCTTCTATGCAAGCAATGCTGGTGTAGTTAGGCTGGGCCAGATCAGCAGCAGCTCCATTCTGAACCATCAGGGAACACAGAATGGTTCTCCACTTCCTTTAGGGTGACCATGCTGCTTTCTTTTCCCAGACTCCACCATCTTTGGAATACAACCTGCACATTCCACCAGAGTGATGCAGTTGCTCAGAGGGATCAACATTACAAGACATTTTGTTATACACTTACCAAATCTCCTGGGCTACTTAGTAAATTAATTACTCTTATCTGTACAAACATTTTTGTCCTGAAAGATATTTCATAAATACCTTTCATGTCCCTGCAGACCTTTTGTTTTATTTCTTTTCTGATTAAAGCTTGTAATGCAATGTTTATTTTATCTTGTTTCCTTTTAAGTTTTTGACTAGAGATTTTAAGCCTTCAAAAGGGAACTTCAGATCCAGCATATTGCTATACTGTGGATGAAAATAATTCCCCCTACATCTTCTCCCCATGTCATCAGACCCTTTTAACAATGTGAACATATCTCCCTATATATTCAATGCTTATTCCAAGTGTGCTAGTAAAACCAGATTTTTTCCATTTTTTCTATGAAGATAACTTGTATTTAATTTATTTTAGGAGTAGGTATATAGTCCTGGGATTTGTTGGGGTTTTTTGTTTTGGTTTGATTTTGTTTTTGTTTTAATTTCTATGCAGCTTACAAGCACTTCTACAGAGAGAAAAGTAATAAAAATTTCCTTAAAAAAACCCTAAAAAAGTTAGGTTTTTCTTTTGTTTTAGTCCGCTCCTAGCTCTCCACCTCCTGTACAATGGTAAAACATCCCTTGTAAAAAAATATATGATTATTATGGAATATCACTCCTACTTGCATCTTCAAGTTTACTGGATTGCCTTAGTCATTGTGAAAGTCCCTTTATAATAGGAAAATTTAATTCACATAGTATTTAGATTTAGGAAATATTTGAATTGAGATGTTGTGACAAACCGAGTTAAGCACAGAAGACCAAAGGAAGCTAAACCTCTGTGAACAAAACAGATCAACCCAGAAAGATTCAAAATATACCCAAGAAATGATTAAAACAAAACTAGGTTAGATGTTGGTGCCAAAAAAAAAACCCAAAAAACAAACCCTTGATATATTTTATTAATAGTAAAAAAGGAAAAGAGAAAATGAGGGAGGGCAAAGACAGAAAGACACAAAGGCAGAAATGTGCATGGGGGTGACAGGGAGACAGTGACAGTGGTTAGGTGGAAACATATCACTATTTGGGACTCCCAACCCTGACTCCTCTCCATCTGGTCTTGGTGGTGAGGGTCCCCCTCAGGCACCGAAAATTATAGAATCCAATGGATTAATGTATGTTTGGGCCAGGTTGGAATGCCCATGAGCCTCCCCTGGGGAGGGCAAGTTTGACACTGTCCCTTGCCTCACTGTGGCTCTGTTGCAGCGTGTGCAGTGCCCTGCTGCAGGGTCTGCAGATCCCTTTGATGGGCCAGGACATCCCCTCTGCTGTCCTTCACATGGATGCAGCCTTCCCAGGAGTGAAGGGACCCCACAGCTGAGCTGCTCTGCACAGCAGAGGATGGGTGTTCACTGCCTCAGAGCAGAGGCTTTTTTACCCCACAGCCAAAACCTCTTCTCCTTTCCTCCTTTGTGTGGTGGTCTGTGCCAGCCTGGCAGCTGATAGCCCTGGGGCTGTGGTCTCCACCTCGAAGGTGCTGAACTTGATTCCTGTGTGAATGTATTCTTATCTTCATCCAGGGCCAGGGCCTCATTCAGGGTTTTGGTGGTTTTCTCTGCAGCTTTTATAGAGTTTTTGCTATAATAGGCAAAGGTCCTTCATGAAGATGTTTAAACCATAAACTATAACATTGAGTCTCCAATAGACTTTTAAAACCATGGGGTGCATTTCATGTAATTTGTACAGAGCAGTGTAAATGCAACTCAACTCCAAATCACTCTCAAGACTGAAAAAACAAATCTGTCTCTTCTTTCTTAGGAGTTCCACTGGTCAGGGTCAGATTTAATTTTCATTGGAGCCTCAACAGTATGCCTTGAGGCAAAGGCTGTCAAAAGGTATGCACTGACTAAGAACAAGTTTAAACTACTCTTGCTTTCTGGACTGTCCTGCCTCTTCCAATTTTTCTCCAGGTAGAGAAGTGTGTTGCTTTTGACCCTTTCAGTCTTCCCCAGAGGACTTTCTGCAGGACCTTCCTGCAATCAGATTTATGCCAGTATAGGGAAATTACAGAAAGAATGTCAAATATGAAACAACTTATAGAAAGAGATGCTCCCAAATTAACAACAAATATTTCAATTAAAGATTAGACATGTCATGAATCCACTCAGCACCTTAATAGGAAAGTACACAGCCTAAATAGAAATGGTGATGGTTTATAGTTATTATCTGTGACCTATTTGGCAACTGCTAAAGAAAAAATTAAAGTTTATCTACCAATCCATACTAAAACATTCTAAAATGCTGAGTGCATACTCTCTGTGTACTCTTCAGAAGCAACTTGCATTGAATCTCTTGGAAATCTGATATAAATCCAGGTCAAAGAACTAAAACACATACCAGAAATCAATGAGAAATTATCAACTACTGTTGAATTTGAGGTTTGAAGTGTTCCGCTTGCAACAGCATCAAACCACTTCAAGTGCAATCACAGAGTGGTGAGATACTTAAAAGTACTGAGACAGAGAGGACAAGCTGCACAGCCCTGGATTTCAGCTGCAGCATCACTACCTGGGCAGCCCACCCCACTCTCTGGCTGTCCTGCTCTCAGCACAGCTGGTGCTGTGGTCACACAGCACATGCACACACACACATCTGAATCCATTCCTCTGCAGGGTTTCACTCATCTCCAGGCAGCAGTTCTGGAGTAATATCACAACTGGGAGAGCTGCACAAAGGAGTGACGGGTGTCAGGATAAACTGTGGTTTAATACCAGGATGTGAATCAGGTAGAGAAGAAAAAAAGCAACCCTTTTGTGTCCTACACAACTGGTTAATTTCCAATTACTGAATGATTAGATTTGTTATGGGCCTGGACTGCTACAGCTAAAAACTTAGTTCATCATTAGTGTACTTACAGGAAAGTGTTCTGTCCTAGAAAATAGACACTTTCCAGAAAGACAAGAAATGCCATTGATTAGCAGATTTGTTCTGTAAGAGGAATGTTCTGCTTGCTTTGAGCTTTTCCAAGTTTTATGTAACATAATCAGAATATTCAGATTATATCATCTTTTCTGAAACTGCCTTATACACTAAGGCCCAGGTTAAACACTTAAAACTGTACATAGGAAGATTCTCATGTGTGTCTGCAACTGAAATTAAGCTTTAGAGAATGACATAGACAGCAAAAGCATTTCTCTTGGGATTGAGAATCTTGGGAAGCTACATTCAAAAGCTTTGCAACAGCACTGGTGAGATCCCATAAGAGCATCAGAAAAACTCTATAACAAGAACAAGACATAAAAATTGTTCTTGATCCCTAATCTTTTAAGTGTAACTAAAATTATATAAAATCAAAATATTGAGTAATTCTAACTGTACAACTGACGCAAATGTCAAACTTCACCAAAACCACATTTTCATCTTCTTCTTGACATATTAATATTTTTTAACAAGGTAGATGATGCAGCTTTATATCTTATTATGAATACAACCATATGAAAATAGCTGAGGAGATATTTGTGAATCTGTCTATATACTGTAAGATTAATTAATTCATTGAAGCATACTTTATTATCTATGAAAAAAATTAATGTAGCTGTAGAAAAAAAGCTGTACATAATAAAAGGCTAACAACCTTCAGGGTCTCCATTCACCATAAAACTAATTTCACACCTAGTCTATTATGTAATGTGCTATGAAAATACTCTTTGCTTCAATATATGTTTATATTAGTTTGGACCATATAAAAGTTGTGTTCAATGCTATAGAAATCATCCATAGAATAATTTTATAAACAGTGAAACAATGATGTATACCTTTTGTTTCAAAAACTGGAAACATGGTCTGTACAAAGAAAAAAGTTCATAATAACTTTTTTTCCCTAATATCCAAATATTTACAAAAACTCCCAATAAGCATTGAAAATATTTGGACTCCCTTATGGTTTGTATGTTTTGATGAATATTTCTAAGACTGATGTAACTTAATGAATGATAATTTAACATTCTATTATGAAAGGTAATCAAAAGAAAAGAGCAGAAATAAAGGTTATTCAATGAAGCTGACTGAAAAAAACCTCAGATTTTATGAAGTATCTTTTTCTTTTAAAATTCTGCTTTGTCTCTGCTGGAAAACAAACAAACAAACAAATCAAACAGGTAATGACAGCAAACAACAGGATCTTGTGGCTACTGAGTCGAACAGAAATACTTCTGAACCACACTAAAATCCAGACCATACCTCTGAATTGCAAAGGCTGAGGGCAGACTGGGGTTCTTTATCTGTCTTCTGAAAGACATAGAAATACAAACATAAAAGCCAATACAATCCAATATTCATCTAAATCAATAACAAACTTTTTATTTGTTTGATAGGGAAGCCAATCATTTCTTCAACAATATTCAGTGAACTCCAAATGGGAGCAAACTGATGTGGAATATGTACAAACCAATTGCAGTTATTCAACGTTTCTTAATTTTAAATGAGTTTGCTATTCTTACTGATGAATATTGCAATCCACTTCAAATAGCTCTAAAATTGTGATTCATGCTTTCTCTGTTTCAAATTCTTCATTAGCAGTTATCTGGTCATAAAGAAAAGTTCAGGATGCACACAAATATCTATTGTCATGACTTGTTTATTTTCTCAGTAATCCTATTTGCTTAAGAGAGAATACTTTGGAAGAAAATTTAATTTAGAATATATGGTATCCATTTTTAAAGTAAAAGCCATTTTTCCGTGCCAATAACAATATCTTTTAACGCATTCAAAGGAGATAAGCATTTCTTTACAACTAAACCAATAAAAAATAGAAGATGTAGAATATATTTATAATACATTCGAAATCCATAAGTGTCTCAACAGGTATCACTTTTTCTTTTGCCAGCCTAAAATCCTGATATTACACCTGTTGAATAAGTTTTGTTTTTATTTTTTCTACTTCAATTGCCCACTATTCAAATTCTTGCATTATACACAGAAAAGAAACAATTCAACTTCAAACTTTTTTCAACAGCAACTAATGGATAAGAGTACATGTGGATAATAAAATGATTTTCCATTTTTAAGAGCTGACCTTTATACATTCATGCTATAAAAGAAAAGATCTTGTTATGACTGATGTGCAACTATAATGCCAAATTTATATTAGATACTTATTTATCCAAATATTCTTTGCCTGAAGTATATAAAGAAGACAACAGACATTATCTTCTCTAAGCACTTCTACTTTAAAGTAATAACCTGCAACATATTAAAAAATTATGAAGTTATATCATGACACTATCTTGCAACAAATCCCTACTTCTTTAAGATTAAGAATCCCATGCCTTATCACAAATAACTTTTCAAAAGTTCTAGTAATACATATGGGATTCAAGTTATCTGGAATTGGGAACTATCCATGTTTTCTATGATCTGTGATAAGATAAAATATACTGTAAAAGATATCTTCTATCTCTAATATCCAAACCCCCTTTGCTTTTCGTAAGACTTTATAAATATAAAAGTTATTCAATTTGGGGAAGAAAAAAAAAGAATACTTTCAGCATTTTTAGCCATCAGCTATATTTTAACATATTTATAACAGTATACACACCAAAGACACATTGAATATAAATGTTTCTGGTGATTAATGTACTGTAAGTCTAAGTTTTATTATCAGATTTTGCAAAGAAAAATTGTTTGACAACAATCTTTATTCAGCAAGCTTTCAACAACATTGCTGCAGATGCTGCCTCAGCTCTGTGTCCTCTTTGAAGGTCATATGAAAATTATAAAGCATAAGCTCAAAGAGAATCAGAATTCTGACATTAAAAAAAAAGGTAAACACACTATGAGAAGCATCACATGAACAATATTCAACAAAGAAATCTCTGCTTGACTGAGAACAGCAATTTGAAGCAATGGCAAAAAATAAGCTCTTCTCAGCAAAGTCTTTTGAGAATGCAAGATAATCATCCAATATACCTGAGATAGATTTTTATCACTGTAACTGGTCCCACATCAGAGTTTTTGAGAGGAATATAAGGCATATCTTGCAACAGTTACAGTTACCAAAATCAATTCCAAAGTTTTCTTGTCACTGCCTGTTGACCTTCAGCATAGCTTTGTACTATTACCAGCAAGAAGAGAACTAGGGATTCACAAGTGGATGATTATGATTAGAGAACAAAGCACAAAGGATGCCTTCATCTCTGATTTGCCAGTCACACTGGGAGCCCTCCAAGAAAATTAAATTTTCTGACTTCATGAACAGAAACTTTTTGTGATGTCACCATAGTGCCATGAAGACCAATCTCAAACTTGTAGTTTGGTCATCTGACTTTCACCCAAACTGGCTTGATGCTTTAAAACTCTCACTTACTCAGGTACAAGAACATAAAAACAATCATGAGATGTAAGCAAGTGCAACAAAATTTTCACTGGAAAACCTTTATGGACACACTAGAAAATTTTTACATATTGGACAGCCCACAAAAGTGAATGGCATTTCTAGAACAATTAAATTAAACATAAATGCACTAACTGATATAAAATATTTTGTACCACCAAGAAGAAAAAAAAATGGGTGTAAATTTTTGACAATTTGTGAAATAGTCTGTTAATGTTGACAGAATCATTAATTATTCTCTTCCTGCTAATAGCAAACTTCCTGAGAATACTCACCTAAAATTCTCAGATTCTATTTTTTTTCCCCTCTTCCAAACCTGAATATTTTAATCTTTTAAAGAGAGATTTCTTTAAAGTCTAATCATGAACTTTTCAAGAAAGAATGAAATCAGGTCATTTAAAAATATTTTTACTGGATACCCAAAATACAAAATCTGTTTTTTATTATGGTAAATGTTGTGGCCTTTGACTAACAAGGGGTTATAAATATATGCTTTCTTAATTTCACATACTCTCATTGTGGTTTTTCAATACCATATTTAAAAAATCAAAAATATGAAATAATTTCCCACATTTAATCACATAAAATATGTTAAAAAATTCATGTATTGCTGCATAAGATCTACAACTGTGCCATTCTTCACTGTACATTTTAGCTTTTATGTTTTGCACGGCTTTCCATCTTTTGACTTAAAACTAAATGTATTATCTTTTGCAACATTTAACACAGTACTTCTGTGAGTCTTTCTTAATTTTACAGTGTTTCTACAGAAGTTTCAGCAGTGCAGTTACAATGCAGTGGAGACAGGTGGTCTCAGAAGTAATGGCAAGTCTGCAGAGGGATTAAAAGGCAGTGGGAGACTGGGTTTCTCATCAAAGTTTTATTTTCAGATGAAGACAAAAGATTTGGGAACCACTTTTCTTGCAACTTGTCCTTGACAAAATACAGACTCTTGGTAAATTCTATCAGCACTATATTTTTTCCTCAAATTTTTGAAAGAAAAAA
>WEIU01023514.1:2537-13096 GCA_013389925.1 Aegithalos caudatus
AAGATACAGACAGGCAGCCAGGGCAGCCATTGCTATTATGTGTGATTTCTGCAAGCCTCCACCTCAGGAGTCCACAAAGAGCTGCATGGACTGCAGTGCAAACTATTGCAATGAATGTTTCAAAATACACCATCCTTGGGGAACTCTGAAAGCCCAGCATGAATACGTAGGACCAACCACCAACTTCAGACCCAAAGTAAGTATACTGTACCATACAGAATTAGGGTTGCACCGTTCTCATGTAGCTGAAGACATATCTGCAATGGTGGTTGCCGTTTTGGCCCATGACTGCTTTATTGACTATTGCTGTTAATTACTGAGTGAAGCACAAGCTTTTGCTCCTTGCTGATGGTGAACTGGCTATTATTGAACGGGACATTGAAAGCATACTTGAAGGGTCCTCTAAAAATAAGGTTTTTTACTTTGTGAAATGGATTGTCTTACTTGTGATTTGAGTCTTTCTTTCCCTCTTTTTTTAAGGCTTAATGATCAGCGATCACAGAATATTCTAAGTTGGAAGGGACCCACAGGGATCATCAAGTGCGGCTTTTAAGTGAATGGTTCATACAGGGATCGAATCCACACCCTTGGTGTTATTGGCATGTTGCTCTTGAGCATCTAGAATGGGGCTGCCTAGGGAGGATGCTTGTGTGTGGTAAACTTAAAAATCTCAACACACCTGGCTTCTTCCATGTCCCATTTAGGCACGTCCCCTTCAAGCCTGAACTTGATTCATTACAAAGCATCTTCTTTCCTTCCTTGCATCTAACAAGAGCAAAAGTTGGAGTTAAGGTCTCCATTGTTATTACATCATTATTTTTTATCTATAGCAGAAAAAATAAGAATGTTATGGCAAAATTTCTGCTTTATACACTGGTGCTGCTGTTTCTGCATTCAGACAAAACAGTGATAACAGAATGCCACTACCTTTGTGTCTCATGCTGAGCATGGTGCAGTGCATGGCAGTGCCTTATTGAATTCGATACATCACAGATGTTACATATCACAGATGACATTTTGCAAACCAGGGACCACAATAATGGCCTTAAACTTCCCAGCACATGCTGTGTGCTTGTGCCTCCTTGCAGGAGGTCCCACAGAGACCAGAAATGCTGATGGTCAAGGAGTCCTGATTAATTATGATTAAATTAAGTAAATTTGATTAATATGCAATGTGTAAAAAGCTCTTGACTGCTGGTGTACCTTCCTTCTGAGACTGGAAAAATTAGAGCATCTAAAGTTAGAAGGCTGGCAGATACTGAATATCCAGAAATCCACTTGGTAGTGTTTTCCTTGAATCTAAAACATTAATTCCAGTTAAAAGTGAGCATGTGTTTCATACACTTTCAAATGTGCTTGCATACACATTGTGTGAAATGTCCCTCTGTTGGATAACTGAAAAAGGTGAAAGTTTGTGTACTGTCTTCTAGTCTTGCTTTAAAATGCTGTATAGCTCCTTAAAAACTTTTCTTCTATGGCATCTAAATCCTCACAGCTGCAACATTGCTATTTGAAAATACCAGAGACATCTTCTGATCCCTGTGCACTCCTAAAAATGCCCTATGGTGTGATACTACACGCAGACTGAATTCAGAATTGAAAGTTGGTAGTTGAATTCTCTTGAAGCAGAGCAAAATGAAGTGAAATGGTTTAGATTATTCTGAGGCTGTTGTATTGGGTATGTGTGCATATGTGGGATCTAGCATTTCTAATTACATGTGAAGACAGGAAGAGGGGAAAAAAGGAGAAAAGCATAGCGTAGTTAACTTTAGATAGATCTACTTTTTTGAAAGCTTCCCAGCAGTGGTAAGCTGATCTGAACTGTGCACTTATAGAATCTTTTCTGTTTGAGCTTAATATAAAGAAAGAAAAGTGCATTTTTCATTGCACTGCATTTTTAAGACCTGAGCTGAAAGCATGAAGTATTTTTTGATTTCCTAAACAGTGTTCTCAGTCACCACTTTAATTTACAACCAGGATGGAGAGCACTTTGTAGCATGATGGAAGAAGCGCATACTGGCCTGATTGTTCTTGAGTTTTGAGAGAAGACAAGGCAGTCTGCTGATCTCTGCTGTCTCACTTGCAGGCTGTAATTCTTGCTTATATGAGGAAATGAATAAAAATATGGATTTTCTGTGAGGTGTGGCTGTATACTGCTGTGGAAAATTACTTCCACAAACTAACTGAATGACTGTAGTTTTTTGGAGATGTTTGCCTGCACAGCTGATTTTCTTGACAGCTTCCTTTTTTTCCCTTTTTTATTTCTTTACAAATCCAGTAGTCAGTCCAAATGGGATTGCTAATTGCATATTTGGCTTAATGATAGTCTTAAGGTGCTGGTGAGAGTGGTGTCTTTTGGGCTTTTCACCATAGCGTGAGATAACATTTGAGACATGAAAGCTGGGTTTCAGGTTTTAGCTTATTGCGTCCATATTCGTGCTGCTCACAATTGTCTATTTTTATGCCCTTTTCTGACCTTTTTTGTGTGGGGGCATATTGAAACTGAAAAACTTCCTCAAAAGCTCCTCTTTGGTACCTTCTGTGGAAGAGATGAGCCAAATGTTGTCTTTCAGTGCTCTAGAATGAGGCAAAACAAACTTTTTTTTTTAAACCAACACACACACACACACAGACACACGCTTTATGATTTAATCTGTTGCCTGAGCTTGGACTTGAGCAGCACTTTTTTAAACTCTCTGAGTGTTTATTTCAACAAGTTCAGCTTTTGAAAGATGATTTTTAGCAAACACCAGCTTTCTTGCAATTCTGTTTGAGCTAATCCTGGAAGTAGCAGTCAGTGTGAACAGTTTGTAAGGAGTCAGGCAGAAAGATTGAAACACTGGAGTCTTTTGTCTTTAAAATTACTGTAGCTGGTGGTGGTGGGCTGCATTTTGTTGCTCCAAGAGCAATGGATATGTGACTTACCAAATCCAGTTTAGACTTGCTACAAATCTGGTTTAGAATTGCTACAGTGTTATGTCAGCTCTTGCTTTAAGAAACAGTTCATAGCTGTTGCAGGAGACGCTGGTATGAGCATGGTTAAGATTGACAGGCTGGGTGTGTTATATATTGCATTTACAGCCCTGAGCAGAAGTGTAGGGTGCTGGAGGCATTGCAAACATGGTTAGGGTTTAACAAAAGACTGATTGCTATATGGAGGCTACACAGACACTGCTAGAGATTTACTTACTGTAAACTGTGTGAAACTGTGTGTGTTCATCTGATGGCTTTCAATGGCATTGACAAATATAAAAGGTTGAAGATAAACTGACTATAAAAAGTTCACCTATGAAATCACATGCTGCTTTGGGTTGATTGGGTGTTTTTATTTTCTGTTGAGAACGTCCATTTTTAGAAGTACACCTGTGTTGTCTCTGCTCTTTTTTTTTTAAATTTTATATTTTATTTTATTTTATTTTATTTTATTTTATTTTATTTTATTTTATTTTATTTTATTTTATTTTATTTTATTTTATTTTATTTTATTTTATTTTATTNGTACTGTGAAATCTGCAGAAGGCCTGTTTGTCATCTTTGCAAGCTGGGTGGAGGTCATGCAAACCATAGACTAACAACCATGAGCACTGCCTACAAAACTCTTAAGGTAAAAGAAAATATCATTGGACCTGGCCTTAAGAAAGGGAAGAGTACTTTTGATGTTAGGGCAAATTCCCACTGTAATAGAAACCAGGAGGTGTGTTCAGGAGATCCGGAACTAGTCCTGAGGCCTGTTGTTGTGCAACATTGATTAATGTATATATTAATGTGATGTAGGGCATGTTTTAGAAACTAAACTGCTTTTGCTATTATGCTTGAAACATAACTCCTGAAATGTGCTTTCATCTTACTTCAGCTAATTGTACACCAGTACAGACAGTGCAGAAGGTTTAAACAGTTAATCAACTTTACAATCAAAGTTTTTTTAATATAAGTGTTCAGGTAGCTTGTGGTAGAGGATACTTGAGAAGCACTTCTAAAAAATTTGCGTCTGAAGTATCTGTTGATATCTTTGTATGTTTCTGAAGCTGCATAGCTGTTAATTTCCTAAGCAAAGCTTAGGAAGAAGCAATAGAGAAAACTTGCAAACATCAACTTGTTATTAAAGACGGCATCTACTTCCTCTTCTTCCTTTTCTTCCCCTCTCGCTGTCAGAAGGAAAAAAAAAGGAAAAGACCAGACTAGCCTGCCTTGTGGTCTTTGGCCTCCTCACCAGTTTGCAAGGCTTTTCCTGTACAGCTGCCAACTCTTGCAGCTAAGGAAGCACAGGGACAAATCTGTGATTTGAACTACTCATTTTTCTAGCAACTCTTACTACAACTGAGGTAGTAACTATCAACTCCTTTCCATAAGTGTAATGTCCTGAAGCCTCTTTCTCCCAGTCTAAGAGAAGGTGATTCCTAGGTGACTGGGAGCCAGCTGACACTGTTACCTCTGATCCTTAGAGCCTGTGCCACCAGTCTCGCTCACAGTTGCTTTGCAGTCACTGCAGGTCACCAAACAATTCTCCACAGGACTGCTGCTCATAACTGGCATCACGCTGTTGTCCTTGTGGCTAGAGAAACTGAGGACTAGCTGGGTGACCTGCCTGTGCTGTTGTCAGTTTGTGTGAAATGCCCTATCCTTGCTGTTTTACTTCAACAGGAGAAGCTTTCAAAAGATATTGAGTATCTCATCAGTGAGGAGAGCCAGGTGAAAGCTCACATCACACAGCTAGATCTGCTGCTGAAAGAAACAGAGGTAAGAGAAGCTTGCAGGTTGTTTGGGGTTGGCCTTTGCACAGACACAGAAGGAATCAAAACTGTTTTCAGTGAAGTGTTTAAAACTTTGGGTTTTTCAGTTATGCAGTAAGACAATTTTTGAACAGTTTATGGTAGTACTGAATCACACACAGTAAGATCTAGTCCTGCCAGTATGGGAAGCAGACAGAGGGAAGTTCATTTTTGGGTGCTGCTGTAAATTTAAATGAAATAAATCTTACTTAATACCTTAACCAAAGTGGTTTAAACATAGGGCATTTGTGTATTTATGATGGTGCACTATTTACACTGCCTGTTTACCTTGAGAAAGTCAGAATTAAGGGCAAAATCTCCCTGCAGAAGAGTCACATGCAAGCTGAAAAATATGAAGACAGAAATTGCATAAGCTCCTGGTACTGGTGTATCTCGATTAAAGATTGCCTCTGTGTTTTACAGTTCCTTTTATCCAGGGCAGTAGTCAGAGGTGGCACTATGGCTCAGAGGGCATACATGAGAAGCTGGGCTGGACTTGCAGTTCAGGGGATTGGGGAGGGTGGAAGAGCATCTAGCTCTTGGGCATGAAAACTTCAGAGACTGACATGTTTTTACAGTGCTTTTTTTGTGAGCTATCTAGACAAATGTAATGTATAACTCAAGGCATAATCAGAGGAATGCTTTCCCGCTCTTCATTTTCCATTAAAGACAGCAAATGCTGGCTAGCTTGTGTGGCATGCTGATAGCATAACAAAGTTTGTTAATCTTGTCTGTCAAAAGGATGACTAGATTACTGTGATGTCTTGAACAACCTTAAGTATGCTTCTGTACAGAACCACAGTGGTGTAGAATCTGTCTGAAATGTCTTGTGTTTGCTCCTAGTGCAACAGTGAAAGGGCTAAACAAGAAGCATGTCATAGTTTTGAGAAATTATATCATGTCCTGGAAGAGAAGAAATCTGCAGCTCTTAGGGCAATTGAAACTTCTAAGAATATAAGGCTGGAAAAATTGCAAACACAAGTGGAAGAATACCAAGGGCTCCTGGAAAATAATGGCCTTGTAGGATATGCTCAAGAAGTGCTTAAAGAAACTGATCCCTCCTGTTTCGTTCAAACAGCAAAACAACTTCATGACAGGTATCTTAAATACCTTCTGTCTGAGGTACAGGTACTGTTCCAGGATGTCTGTGCAGTTGTATTCTTGGGAGATGGTAGTGGTCATGTTCAGTTCCTGCATTAGAGTGTGCATTAGGAACATCACTCAGGAGAGTGCTCTTATCCTGCCACAATGCCTAGCTAGCCTTGTTCAGTGGGACAGCAGTGGAAGTGTAGTCTGTTTAGCTCCCTGACAAATTCCTTGTCTCAGATTTTATCAGGTATTTGCAAGTTAATCTAACAGGTCTCTTCTAGCTTTAAGCTCTTTGATCTTTGTGTTCTCTACTAGCTCAGATCAGTTTTGTTCTTTGAACATAATGCTCCAAACTGAATGACTACCTGTTCACTATCTTTACACTGATGTACAAAAGGCTTTAAATTTTGCATTTGAGAAATCTTTCTAGAGAGACAGAAATTTCTAGGGGACATCAGTAAGTACATAAAAGCAGAACCCTTTTTAAAAGCAAAACCTATCGTTTTTACTTTAAGTAATGGCCAACTTGAATTGCTTTTTTTCTCTTGTGCTATCCCACTTCTGTGTTTTCAGAATCCAAAAAGCTACTGAATCTCTGAGGAGCTTCAGGCCAGCAGCTGAAACCACATTTGAAGACTTTGTGGTGGACACTGCCAAGCAAGAAGACATCCTTGGTGACTTGTCCTTCCATTCCAATGGTAAATTCTGAGAGCATTAGGTCTTTCTCAAGTTTTAGCTTTAAGGGCATCTCTGGAGAAGGCAAAACTTGCACAGGGCAGCAGTTGCGGAACTCAGTGCTGTGACTTGCATTGTTCCTTCTGTCTTTACAATTCAGAAAGCATTACCTGGTAGGAGTGTTAGTTTCAGCTTTCATAAAGAAGCTAAAATGACATTGCCTTCAGTACCACTTGACACTGGCTTCCAAAGTGTAGTTACATCACACTCAGCTTTTCTAAAAGCTTTTTACTGCATGATAGAAAGTAATAGTTTTTAAAGCTGCCAGCAAAAAAAAGGCTCGAGCCTTTCAATGTAAAAACAGAAAACAGGGGATTGATTTAAGTGTATGAACAGAGAACCATCCTCATCTACTCCTTTTAACTGAAAGTCAGATTACCTCCTTTAAAAGTGCTATAGCTCAACAAAGGGCTTGTGTCGTGGTTTAAGACAGTTTTAATAGGTGGATACTTATAAATTAGTTTCCTCCCAATATAGTTTTAACCAATTCCTTTCCCTCAAGAAGGAAAAACAAATATAAGTAGATAGAAGTGAAAAAATAACAGTTGACTAAGAAAGCCAAAATAGCAACAGGCCAAAAATAACAGTAATAGTCCCTAGTTACAAAATGACTGAACTCTCACAGGGGCACAGATAGATGTGGAATACAGTAACATTTTGGGTTACCCAGGACTGGTTGTATGGTTAACTACAAAACAAAATGTATCTAAATTTCAGAGATTTTTTTCCCATCGTCTTCCAGGTCTAGAAATACCAGAAATTAATGAAGAGCAGAGCAGAATGTACAACAAAGCTCTGATCAGCTGGGAATGCCCTGGGAAGACAGATTCAGCTGATATTTATGTTCTTGAGTATCATAAGCTTAATAAAGAAGAGGAGAGTGTGACATGGCAGAAGACTGAAGTTTGTGGCAAGACCAAAGTCTTATCTGATCTTGATAATGACAGCAGCTATGCCTTTAGAGTTCGAGGATACAAAGGGTCCACCTGTAGCCCTTGGAGCCGAGAAGTTATTATGCGTACTCCTCCAGCTCCAGGTATGGGGTTTTCTTAGGTCTGTCAGTGTTAAGCGCTGCAAGTAGTTTCCAGTAGATCCCAGATGTCTCCTACACTGTAACCAGCTTCATAAATGTTTAGAAACATTGTTATAGGTTGAGGAAGTAACACAGACACTGTTAGCTTGCATGACATTCCTGGTAGCCTTTAAAAGTGACAAATTCTAATGCCAGTATGACTTAAAATGTAGTTTATAAGCACAGAAAGCCAAATACATAACTAAGCAGAATTTTTCTGGGGATACTTTTTTTCAGTTTTCAGTTTTCTTTTCGATGACAAATGTGGGTACAACAGTGAACATCTCCATCTGAACCCAAGAAGAACCTCTGTGGAAAGTAGGGCTGGATTTCCTCTGCTTCTGGGATCTGAGCGCTTGCAGGTTGGATGCTACACAACCCTGGATTACATCATTGGTGACACTGGGATTTCCAAAGGGAAGCACTTCTGGGCTTTTAATGTGGAAGCCTATTCATACCTGGTGAAAGTGGGAGTTGTTTCTAGCAACAAGATACAGAAATTGTTCCACAATACCCATGATGTGACCAGTCCAAGGTAAAATGCATACTCTTGTTTTAATGCATGTTTTACATAACGAGATAGCTTCTTAAAAAAGTAAATTAAGAGCAAGTCTGGTCTCAGTTAGTATGCAAGGTGAACCTAACCAGTGAAAGGTTTGAAGGATATGGTGTAAGCAGGTTGCCCCCTTCATCCCTTACTATTAGCAGAAAGATATCCTTATTATCCAGAGTCCTAATTTCTTTCTTTTTGGGAAAGAAGTCAGGTTCCAGTAGATGCCAAGGAATTTCACTTAAAGCAAGAAGGTTAAAAATAAGTGTAAGTTTTAAGATTGAAGCAATGCTCAATTATCAGTGCTAAGACTCTGCCTTAATTCCCTTAGCATACAAGGTTTGTCTGCTTTTCAGAGGTACAGTGTTCACTGTACATATTTGTATGTCTTTGCAGTAGCTGCGTCACAGTGGATTCCAAGTCACTGGCTTACCCCAGGCTACATGTTTACATACTGTATTGGAGTGCTACTGAGCACAAGCCAAAGTACAGTGGACAAACCAGTAAAAAGAACTCCTTTCTCACAACTACCATTGTAGCAAGCCTGTATGTGTGTAGGAATTGCAGGCAGGGAAGCCATCTCCTTGGGACTCTTTTTCCAAAATTTATCAAATGTTTGGCTTCTGTCACCCACATTTTTACAGCTTTCTGAGAGTTTCTAAAATCTTCTGATTTTTCTGTGGGATTTTTTGTATGTTTATATGTTGAAGTAGAGTCCTTTCAAGGACTCTGTAGGAGAACAATCTATGCTTACATTCCTTTCTCAAGGAGAGACATTTGATGGACTTTTGTCCCCACCAGTGTGGATGGAGTGGTGGTAATTCTCCATCCAATCCAGGGGTAATCCCTGGAAAACTATAAAACCCAAGTTGTAAAATAAACTTTCTCTCTCTTTTCCTGTCTTCGAGCTCACTGGGTTCTGTGCCTTCATTTCTGCGTCGTATCGTGACAGGCTTCCTCTGGTATAACGTGGAAAATGTGTCAGCCCAGTCTTGAGCTGCTTAAAGCCAGATGGAGCCATTTGCAAAATGAGAAATTAGATCTAAATTTGCTGATTTCTTTTTCCTTCTCCACACAGATATCTGCAAAATTTTAGCTGACACAGAAACAATTGCCCCCACAAGCATCCCAAAACTGAAATCCTAAGTAGGGAATGTCTGTATTGAATAACATATGCTTTTCCATGTGTCTTTATCTGGGGTCAGAGGTGGAGGAAGCATGTAGACTGACCAAATATGTCTGCAGACTTTTCAGTAACCATCTGGGAAACTGTTCAAGGGAGTCTTCAGATGGAGCATTTTAAAAAAAGCCTCCAAACTTAAACCACTAAAGCACTACCTTTTGTTTTGTGAATTTTACAGAAACTGTAACATAGCAGCATCATGGAAAACTCACAGTACATGTTATTGTATGTAAGGCTTGTTCATATTTACTAAGTTCCTTCTCAAGTTAACTAATTTACTGCACCTTTAGTTTCATTAATGATTGCCTAGCATAAGTAGATGTAGATACATCCACTCCTTAGTAAAGCCTTCTGTGGTCTTGCCCTTACTGGAGTTCAGCTGTTATTAATTATTTGAAGTAACCCAAGTGAGTCTTCTCCACCTACTAAATGCTTCTTCCTTCCTGGCTTAAGTATGTATCACTGGTGTAAGAAAAGCCTGGTGTGACTGGAGTGCCCTGATGGTTACAGGCTCTTCAGAGGGACAGGCAGGACAGATGAGGCAGGGGTGGCACTGTCTGTAACATAATGTCTGGAATATGTATGGAGCCTGCAATTGGCAATGCCACAGATGAGAACCTCGGGATAAAGATTAAGGGACAAACAAAGTAGATGTCATTGTGAAAATCTACTACAGGCCACACAGTCAAGATGAGGACACTGGTGAATTATTACTTAAGGAACTAAGGAATATCTCTACATCAACCACCCTTGTCTTTGTAGGGCACTTAAGCTTGCCAGATGTTATCTGGGAGCACCACATAGATGATACAAACAGGTCCAGAAGAGTCCTTATACACCTGGATGATAACTTCTTGGTATGAGTACTAAGGGATCCAGCTGAGAAAGGTGCCCTTCTTGATTCTTTCCTTGTCAACAGAGAGGATCTTGTGAGCAAAGTAGAGATGAGCAGCTGGCTTGGCCACAGCAACCACAAAGTGATTGAGTTTAAAATCTGTCAGGAGGAAAAGTGCCAGCAAAGCTTTAGGTCTGGACATAAGGAGAAAAAGCTTTAGGCTGCTCAGGATTCTAGTCAGTAAAGTCCCTTGGGAGAGCCCTATTGAAGGTGGTGAGGTCCATCAGTGCTGGTCACTTTTTAAGCACCACCTCCTAAGGGCACAG
>WEIU01023515.1:1350-41869 GCA_013389925.1 Aegithalos caudatus
TTATATCTTTTGTTTCTGTATTATTTTCATTCATTTATTAAACCATTTTGAGTTACAAGACACTCTAGATCATGCTGTGTCTCGCTATTTATTATAGCCACAAATCAGAACAGGCTGGACCCTGCGGATCGCATGGTATTCACCACAATAGTATGATTCTGTTGGTTTTAAGAATTAAAGCTAATTTTTTTTGGAATGTTATTTTTCTAGAACTGCCACTATTTCTCCAGTTTAAAAGCATGAATATTTGCTAACAAATTTAAATATAAATTTCATCCTATTTTTGGAATAACCTCCATGAGAGGAATTATGAAGACAATATCATGCTGTTATATATTTCATCAGTTTTAAAAACAAACATGATGAATTGTAAGTTTACACTTTACAAAATACCGTAGTCATTCTAAGCTCTATTGTATTGTACTGATTTCTTCTGATGCTTCCATCGTACAGTTCTTTTTTCACCTACTTCTGATACCAGTAATTTCAGCAAGAGTGGTCAGTTCTCAGCTGTGCAAGACTAGACCTGAGATGGAAGGTATAGGAACCCAGTGTCAGCCACAGTGCACCACAATACCTAAGCATTGGCTGTAATATGACACAAAATGAAAAAGGATTTCTACAAATATTTGGATTTATAATATCAAGAATAACTTACAGTGAAGGTGTCAGTCACCACTGGATATTTTAGACAGACCAAGACCATCTTTCCCAATTTGCAAGGAAAAATATGGTATATGTTGGATTATGTGCTTATAATCTTGCACATCTTTTTCCATGTAAATGATTTAACCTTTTAGCCATCTGGAAGCTAGAAGTAGTAGTATTCAAATTTATATATGTAAGTGAATTGCAGATGTAAATTTTGCAAAGTATTACCACCTTATTGGAAATTTGCCTCTTCATTTGCACATGTTCCACTACAGAACAACACGAGTCAAACTTGTGCTCTCAGTCCTTGAGAATTTTCTGCTGGCCACCAACTCATTAAAACAGACAGTAACAAATAATTATTGTGACCCTTTGTCAGAAGGACCTTTTAGTATAGAAAAAATCTCTCTCTTCTATTTGGCTAATCATTTTTTCACAGCTTCTAGCTCCTCAGGAGTCATTCACTAGTACCCTAGCCTCTGTGAGAGCTCCATTAAATTTTGCCTGTGACTGTCTGTGCCTAAGAAAACTCTATGTGAAACACTACAGGTGTTAGAAAACCTTTTATCACATCCATACAATGCCTGGTCAGTGATTTTTTCTGGACTGTTATCACTATTTTATCCAACTTTGCTGCTGCTCATATTCTCTTCCCGTTTATCCCATTAATACTCCCAAACTCATGGCTTTTCATGCCTGCATCTTGCCCTGAGGACTAAATTCTTGCCATTTGAATGACGTAGTCATTCTACAGGATAAAAGGGGAAGAAGCAACATGTATTCTTTCGCAACAGGGTGACTACAGAAAAGGTTAAATATACAGCATGGAAACAAGTCCTATTGTCTTCTTTATTTCAATGTGGATGTGTGGAATTGTCAGCACTGTGTGATACTTCTGAAATGTATTCCAACTGATTTTGTATAACCAGAATAATGTCTCATTATTTTGGGTAATACACATCAAGAAAAATAACATGAAGTAAAGTAGTGCTTCAGTCAGTGGTGTCCAATGTGATAAGGATTCTCCTGTAAGAGGCTTTGTCCCATTGTTTTCTCCAGTGTCTGGCTTTTTCGTCTTTTATTTATTACTATTTAGTCATGACAGTAACACAAATGTTGCATTTCAAATTCATTATCGCTGTTGTTTCTCAACATTTCCCAAATGAAACCATGGTGAGACAGAGCACCATGCTTCCATATCCTTGATAATCACTTTCTCCAAGGAAACTGATAAGTTTCAAATTTATGCTGATGATGAAGGTACTATTTGTATACAGCTGGAATGGTGAAATGGGGTTTTCTGTCTCTCTCTTTTTCCTTTTTTATCATTTTTTCTTATTTTTTAATTTTTTCCCCCTTTTTCCAGCACAACAGTCTTCATGCTTTCCAGGTCACTGAAAATNCTGATGCTCCCTTTGTAAAGAAATAAAAAAAAAGCAAGCAAGAGAATGCAGAAGTGAATATTTTTGATTCTGTGCTCTAAGTTTAACAAAACAGATTAGAGACCTCCTTTGTATTTGAAATTTTTCACATATTTGGTCAGATACATTTTGCTATGGCATTTGATAATTTTTATTGCACTACAAGTTTAATGTTTATATGAAACTGTTCTATTTCTGCAATGACACTTTAATGCAGTAGTATTTTTCAGAGAAAACATTTTTATAGATTTTTTTCTCTGCATAAACAGTTTTTCCCCCTTGCATTATCCTAATACTTAAAATATTTAAGAAATGTTTTATAAAAACATGTAACAGTATCAAAATAGTCAGAATAATTGCAAAATCTCTTTTATTTTACAGGATCTATGCTGTGAACAGAAATATAATGTATGCTGGTTAGCCTGAGATGAAACACAGAAGAAAAGCTGAGATGAGGGAAATCTTTGCTACAAAGACGTGTTTTCTATAAATATGAAAAAAATAAGTATTTTGCTGCAAAAAGACTGGAGGTAGGAAGCTCACCCTTTCTTGAGTGTAACTTATTTGTTTTTCCTGTCTGCTGTTTTTTAAGTACCCTAAAACTGATGGGTTTTAGTACAGAAGACAGATGTAAAAGCAAAGATTCAAAATTTACATTATAGTACAATTTTAGCAGTATTAGAGGAGGAGATAAGAAGGGGACATATGTTGAAACTGTGGCTGGGTAGAAAATATGTTCTAAATGTGCTTCAAGTGATAAAATACAGTGGATGGAAGCTTCCTACCTATTCATGTCTGTAAAATAACAAATCAATACCGATACGTAGCTTTCATCCTTAAAAGACTGAAATTTCAGTGATGAGACTTCCTTTTCCTGTGACATCACAATTTTTACATCAATGGTAAAAAATGTTAAAATATACTTGCACATTTCTTTTTGTATTCTTGTGAATATATTTTCATAATTTCAGTAGAGGTATTGATATTGAATATGCAGTCAGAATCATCCATAGAGTGTCTGAAAAAAATTCTTCCTCTAACATGAATCAGCACATATATAATATGTGTTATGTCTATATATTTATGTACACACAGAGACAAATTTTGAGATTGTTCTATATCTAGGACAGTTAAATTGTTCAAAGTGAGTGTTGAATTTGAATGCCTTTATTTATCAGTACCAGTCTTGAAACATCTGGTTGGGACTATCTTCATAAGGCAAATGTAGGTCATTTTCCCTAGATTTTAATTTTTTATCTCAGTACTCAAAAAATAAGCCACTGCATAAACTTGATTTTTTTTGGCTTGTTTTTTTTTTTTTTTTTTTTTGTTTTTTTTTTTTATTTCCAAATATAGGCCAGTGGTTCATAACATCCTGCATGTGTTACTTGTTTTCTTTCCTTTTCTTTCCAATATGCTGATGAAAAGAGATAAACAGATAAGCTGACTTCACTTCAGAAAAATTAATTTATGCAGACTTTTGCTAGAATTAATGAAAACAACCCAAATATGTGTCCTGTGATGCAGAAGGAGGCATAAACCCGGGTTTACACTATACCAAAGCCTTTGTCTCAATCCAGACAAGTTGACAAGTTTGTTTTCATAGGTCCATTTTCAGGAAGGAACTGGTTGCAAGTATTTCGCTCATTTTAAGTACTTTAGTGGAGCAGTTATTGAGTGTTTAGCACTTTGCAGTATTTAGATTTATGTACTGTTCATCACCTCCCTGGTTCCCCCAACTCTGAAGCATGCTTTCTCTTACGACTCAGAGGCAGACTGCCACCTTCTGAAGCACTAACCCCTCTGCCCCTAGCATCTGGGGGTGGGCTTTGTGAAGCTTTCAAGGGTATATAAATCACGCCCTGAGGCTCTTAAGTGTAAGAAATAAGACCACATCTTGGGCTCAGGTAGTGTCTCGGATAGGTTCCAGAACTACATATTCCCAAGTAAACATAAGCATGTATGCAGTGTGTCAACAGAACTTTGTCAAGTCAGAACACTGAAATGTAGCAAAGCAAATAAGTAATCAAATGTTATTAATTACCCCAGACTTATTTTCTACAGAGCATATCCTTTATCATCTGCTGGGAATCTTTGCCATTTAATCTGAGATTTAGGACAAACTGCCTCAGGTTTTAATTCTAGGCACGCTTCAGTTTCTAAAGTTCTCCTCAGGCACAATCTCTTTGATTCACTGCAAAATGAAGTTTGACATATCTTATTATGAAGAAATACTTCATTCGAAAATGTACAGAGAAGCTCTAGGAAAACAACAGCAAACTGAGAAAACCTTGCCAACAGTGCAGCCTTTCTACAAATGCAAAATAATACAAAACTAAAATAATATTTCTCATTAACAATGATTATTTAAAATAGCTGTGGGTGGAATCTGTGAAGGTACTCTAGCTATACAACTGTTAGGCAGAAAATGTTGAGAATTTATAAATTGACTGTGCTGTCCTGAGGGCACTTATAGAGAATTCAGTGGTCTGATGCATTCTTAGTGACCCTGTCACCTCTCTTTGTGTCTGTGGGAGAAACACAGGTAGAGCATTTATTCAGCACGTCTTGTGGTACCAGCTCCGCTGAGTCAGTGTTGAAGACATTTCACAAGTGACTGCATCCCAGGTTGCACAAAACCAGTCTGTCAAAATCTCATATCCATTTTGTCCTTCTTGGTAGAATGCCATCATTTTTGTGAAATCAGTGCTTTAATGTCCACTGACAAAAGGCTTTCATTTAGTTCTGCAGATTTCCCTGTCCACATTCTCTTCTGTTCATACTTCTCTTCTTTCACTGACATTTGCAATGACATCTTACATCTCGATATGGCTCATATTGCATACCCTATAAATGTTGATTCATATTGTGAAATGTTTCACATTTTCTGAGAATTCCTTGGAATGTCGTAGCCTTTTCCTCTCAAAGAAAACTCCCTATTAGGCTCAATATACTGATACCTTTTCATTGAATGTGCTGAGGGGGGGGAATGAAGAAAAGGATCCTCTCTATTGATATATATGTTTATTGGTTAAAAATATCTAACAAAATGTCAACCCTTTTGAGTGGAAACATCATTAATGGAGAATGCAGGAGTGCATGGGATACTGGACTCCAGTTAAACATTCACGGATTTCTCATCATCTCCAGTACCACTGTGAACTCCATGAAGCTCACTCATGTTTGGGAGACATCTCAGTAATAACTAGCTGGAAGGAAAGAGATTGGCAACCTTATAACCTCAGCCTGCTTCTGTGAAACCTCCATGAGTACTGAAGAGAGAAATACATGTCTCCTATCATAACCATTGGGTCATTTCCATCTTCAGCTTTTTTCCATTAAAAAAAAAAAATTCCTCTTCATTTTATGCCAAAACAAGCCTGTAGTTTGCAGTTCTCACCACTTTACTGTGGCCCATGACTGACATGTTGAGATAAATGGCTTCAACAGCCAGAAAAGAAGGGCTTGGGAGCTGTATGAGCAGCCCATCTGACCAGGTGTTGTATTTCTGCAACAAAGAGGTCATAAAAGGCAGTCAGCACCAGAAATAGATACATTTTCCAGAATCTTTTCCCCTTGTCATCCTTTTGTTTTCATTGGGAACACTTTTTGTTTTTGAGGTAAGAAAGATAATCCAATTATAAGAATAGTCCCAAAATTTCTCTTCCTCACACAAAAGACTCTTTAAATTAGTCTTGATGCCATCCAAAATATTGTCCTATGGTAGGAGGGAGTTTTCTGCTCTTCTGAATAAGCATTTTTTAAAATGCAAAT
This sequence comes from Aegithalos caudatus, assembly GCA_013389925.1. NCBI lineage: Eukaryota > Metazoa > Chordata > Aves > Passeriformes > Aegithalidae > Aegithalos > Aegithalos caudatus. Next base: position 7,197 of record WEIU01023515.1, read on the forward strand.
TTTACTTGACTGAATGCTTAGGAAGGAGGCAGTAGCTTCATAGCAATATTCCTTTCATTGGTTCATAAGGAGGGGGTTGAGATGAATTTGCCTGTGCAGGCCCAGGTGTCTCATTGTGTGGTTAGGGGGAGTGACTTTCTCAAACGGGGGTGTCTCTTCATCAGAGATCAATTAATGCAAAACCAGCACAGGGGTAGTAGAAGGCAAGGAAGCAGTGCTGCTGCTCTCAGTGTCTGTGCACAGCCCAGCAAACCAGGTGACAGCACAATGTCACCAGCAGCCTGACCACAGCCCACTGATTTGCCAGTGCTCCACTTGGGCAGTACTCCAGTAATCAACTTACCTGGTAATTGCAGAAAAACATTCTCCATGTTCTTCCAGCTCCAGCACTAACATAAAAATTTCAATATTATATTAATATTATTTAATATTATATGCAGCTGCCTTAATGTTCCATGGCAATAGAGCATTTTTTCTATTTTTCTCACTTTCATGCATGTAAATATGAGGGTGTTGCAGATGCAGTTACCTCATAGTCCAACTTCTTGGCAGTAAGTAATTCAGAAATACAGTTTCATGCAGGTAAAAGTAGCTTTGGAAGAAAGATAAAAAAGCCTCTTTTACATCAAGGCATCTCCTTTCTTAGGTGTGCTGAAGCAGGAAACCTAATTGCTCTTCTGAGTCTATGTGCACAGACAGAAAAAATGTGAAATGTTACATCCTAGCAAAAGGTAAGAGCAAAAGATAAAGAAATTGCAGCATTGTTATTACAAGAAAATCAGTTCAAAACTTTGGAGGAAGCTGCTGAATAACTGGCCTTTAAATCACTGTAACTAGTACCTATACAGCCATCTTTTAAAAATGGATATTTCTAACTAGGCATTTAATTAATAGGATTTAATATAATAGGTTTTGCCACCTGCTCCATCTACAATTCTATTAAAAACAAAGTGCACAGAGGTGCTGTGACCTCCATCTGCAGCAGCACCTTTGAGAGCTCAGGAGTTTTCTATTACTTCCAAATACTTTCTTTCTTTGGAGATGTGCACAGGTAAAAAATATCTGCAGGAACTGCAGTTCACCAAGATAGTGTTCTTACATTTCTGACATGTCAAGAACATCTGCTTCCTTCTTACATAAACCATTGAATGAATATTCTCATACAGCATTACTGAAGCCTGCAATACTGCTTCACTAAGAGCCTTCCACTGCCCTCCAGATACACTTAAGAAAATAACTCTAAATGGAAGGATGATACATACAATAGCTAAAGGGAATGCAGTCACATTCAGAGAAGATAAAGGAACCATAAACAGACACCTGCATTTCTGGAAATTCCTTGGGCTCTTGCTATTGGCAATTCTAGCAAAACACTTCACAGCATAGACCTAAGTCTGGTCCCAGAGCTTTCAGGTTGAACCACAGGCTCTGGCCCACATCGCTATTGTGTGAATAAACTACCTCTGTGAAAAGAAGTTACTTAGGAACAGTAAAAGTATTATTAGAAATAAGTATTAGCCAGGCAATTCTTCCCCAGGAACTGAAGGGTAAATTTTAAGCATTAAAAGTAAATAAGAGGAGGAACTGCAGAAGACCTAAGGGATGGATCCTGAAGATTGTCTTTGTGTGAACGTCAGAGTACTCAGTCAGGCCAGCTCCATCTGCCTGCATAGGGAACTCAGCTTCAGCTATTTCTTACACCATGGGACAGATGGAAAATTTCTGTCCTGAGACCACCATGTTAAAAATAAGTCCAGGAAGATCTGGTTGTTTGATGCCATTTTTTCAGAAGAAAATATGAAGCACCTTGTAAGCAGGAGCAAGAGAACACGATGAGTCTTGTACCAGGTTATCAGTGCTAATGTATACAGGAATATAGAGTGACTTTGATCTAAATCTATTCTGGCTCTCCAACTTCAGATTTCCCTCCTTCTTCATAGTTTAAATAAAATTCATTTGCCTGCTATTTTGTACTCCTGCTGTGTTAGTTTCCCCCTTTGAGATAAACTCTTACACCTCATCCTTTTGTCTTTACTTTTCACCACTTCCTACGCTGGGTAAGTGGACTGTCCCCTAACTTGGCTGCAGCTGAGGACTGTCTGTATCCCAGGGAACTCTCTCCTAATCTTCCCAGCTGAAGTGCTACTGAGCACAACTCTACCAACTGTGTTTGCTCCATTAACATCTTGACTACTTGACCTTTGAGCTCCACAACAAAGCCTGAACTGAAATATCAAACAATATATTCTTAAAACACCAACATGTCATATTCTTCATAAAGGACATATAGGTCAGTGCTAAATTTTTTAAAACCCTTTCCTTTTTCTATGAAGAAGACTTGGATTTTTCAAGTGTGTAAAATTCTAGAGTAAAGGTCTTCCTACAGTCTTTGTCTCCTGTAGAGTTACTACCTCCTCAATAAGAAAAAAAAGGTGCTCTTGTTTAAGGCTATGGGGGGCATGCTGAGCTTCCCATCCCCTCTCTTAAATGTTCTGCCTTTTTTCCCCTTAAAAATCCTGTTGAAAGGAGTATATTTCTTAGAGAGAAATTCAGAGAGAAGGACTAGAATAGCTTCCTGCAGGCAGTTGCCAGGTTGATATATCAAAGCGATATTGCTTTCTGAATTGAGTGGCACCAATCAGCAGGAACTGTCAGTCTGGGGATATAATAACTGTGGTGCCAGTCGTCAGGAATCTAAATGAAAGTTTCAGCTGTACTTGTATATTTAAAGTGCCTGTTGGCTCAGGGAGGGAAATAGGAAGGGGGAAGAGCTTTTCTGGCATTGTCAAGGAAAAGATGGCATCTGAAGAAAAAAGTGGTGAAGCACAGAGCACCTGGATTCTCCTCTGGGACCAGTATAAGGGTGAGATGACCGGAGGCATGGGATGGATCTCGCATCTGCAGTCCTCTTAATTACAAACCCTGTTAACTATCTTTCTGAAGAGGAGGTGAAGATTTTTACAAGCCTGTCACATTTGTCATGCTGATATCCTACCAAACTGCCTCTCTGGACTGCAGCCCAAATATAGATCCCTGAAACCTCTGCTCAGCTGCTGTCTGACTCTGTCAATGCCTGAAATATGTAGACACCTGATTTTTAAATAAAATTTCTCAATTCCTACCAAGATGGAGACATGAACTCCCTCAGAGCTGGCACAGCTTGTGGCCTTCCCTTCATCCTGCCCAGATATGGCTCGTAGACTGTGGGGGAGCTGAAAACACTTGGAGAGCCAATTCAGGTGGGGAGGGCAAAGCAGTGGACTGAGTCACAGCACTCATCCGTCTACCATGGCGATGAGGGAACCCATTTCCAATTTCTCTCAAAACCTCTGTGTCCAGGCTATCACTGTAGGCACAACTGTTTTGCCTCTCCTGTTGAAGCTGGTTCCTTCACATTACATAGATGTGACTAATATAAAGTCAAGACTTTAAGGTTATGTCAGAGAGAGATCAGGTTTTTTTCTGCTTCCAGGGCTCTCTCAGAATATTATCATATTAAGACTTCTCAACACAAAGAAATACTGTGAGAACTAGCAAACCCCTGGTTACCTGCTCTAGGAGTGCCCAGAACATCACATGGTGTATTTTGGAAATCCGGAGGTACTGCCACTCACAGTGCTATGACTGACATTGGAGGCTTTTTGCAGGTATAGGACTAAAATAACTGATGTAATCAGCTGCATCACTCTCCTCTGAGGAAAACACAGGTCTTGGAATCAGAGCTCTTTTAATCAAATTCTGTTATGTGAATCATATTTCAATTGGATTTTTTAATAGTCTGCCCTACAAACATGAGATAAATCATTATATCCATCCAGTACCTATGACTAGTGAGTAAGGTCACAGCGCTGATTCAGTTTTCTGCATATACAACTATGATTCACCAGGCACAGGAAAACTCTCCAACCATAGCAATTCAGGTATCAAAAACAGGTAAAAGCAGTCTTTTCTGAACCACACAAGTGAGTCTTCATCCCCAAAAATCTCAGGCTGTTTGAAGAATTATTGTGAGGAGTGTAGACCCTCAGCTTCAGGTACTCCCATGTTGCAGATCTGTGACACTCAGCTAAATTGAAAAATTTATGGAAAGCAGTTCTCCTGCTGCATCAAGCAAAAATGTCACCATCTACTAAAAAGGGTGACTTAGGAGAGTAAGACAAAACTCACACAAAATAGAAGAACAGAGGAGGGCCAGGCAAGTGGCCAAAAGGATTCTTCCTAAAAGTTCATACGCTGGAAACATCTGTCATTCATTCAGCCATTTCAGTTATGAAATTAAATATTTCTCCTTTAAACGTATTTGGGGTTTATCCTCTTAAATTATACAAAATTGAAACTAATTTGCCTAATGAGGAAAACACATTTTAAAATAAATTTAATTCTGAATATTTTTAAATCTGTATTCTAAAAATTCCCTTTTCTCATTTACATCTTTTGGTAATTAAAAAAAAAAAAAAAAAAAAGTCTGCGGAGTGTGACTAAATGGACATGTGAAATATATTCATTTCCAGGGAAAGAATCAGATAAAGTTAGGTCTGATTTCTCAATTTATCTGAGCATGCTCTCAAAGATGATAAACACTGAAAAGGTGACAACCAGTTTAAAAGGATATGTAATACTGATTTTATAAATGGATTCAGGTTAACCAGATATGACTGCAGAATTTCCTACCATCTGTCCCTTTGGGGAATGCTCTGCAGTATTACTGAAGATACGAGGCAGATCTCATGCTTGGCCTCTCCAGGCTGTTTTGTCCTCTTGGATGTTGTCAATTGCATTTGCATTTCTTTTTATTCCCAGATTTTTCATCCTTGTGCCCAGTGAGGAAGAGATTCTTCTGTACACGCCCTGGAGCAGTGTTACAGGCATATAGTTTCTATCCCAGTACATCATTGGCTGTCTTAAAATCCTGGATTTCTTCCTTAAAGGATTTTGCCTAATGTCTGCTGTGCCAGCAGTAGAATGATCTTTTTTATTATTCAGCTTTAGAGCAGCTGTCAGAATAAGAAAGAATTATAGAAGGTATCCAAAACTGTTTTTCATTAAATAATCAAAAGAAAATTCACTTCATCAAAGTATCTGTGAAACATTTAACCTGGAAAAAAAAGGCCAAGCCAATACTGAATGGCTGGAAATTTAAACTAAAATTATTCAGAATGGAAATAATGTGCAAATATCTAATAGTGGCAGTAATAAACTTGATTATGGGGAGAGCATAATAACCTTTAGTCCCTAAATCAAATTCCTATCTCAGTATTGAAAATCCTACTCCAAAACACTCCTTCATAGGGACTATTGGTTCAGATTATCTGATTTGCATCATGTAAAAAAATTAGAACTTGTGATAAGGAACATTCCTAGCCTAACATTTTCACCATGGTTTTACTTGGAAGTTATTTTCTTTGGTTTTATGGATGGAATGAACCACAAGAAGCTAACATACCTTAACTATCCAGTGAAAATCAAAAGCCAAGGATGAAAGGAAATAAGGAAAGTAAAAGGAAGAATTAAGCTCTTTCTTGTTTATTTTTAATGTATGATATTTACATTTCCACTAGTTGTCATTGTATCTTGGAGCTTATCAGGATATTAAGAAAGATAAGCAGTCACAGAAGGAGAACCTCTACTAATCATCTAACAACTGTGAGGAGATTTGGGGAAAAAAAAATCCCTGATGAGTCTGTAATTGTTGCTTACAGTAATTTGAACATATTCCTCTGCAGAATCAGGCCTGGGCTGTGATGTGGATATGGCACAAAAAGGATCAATGTCTTGATGCTGCAAAACTGTTATACTTTTATGATATATTGTACTTCAAAATTTGTCAGTCTTTTTTAATAGAGTAGGAATTGTGAATTACACATTTCAAAATCATAACAGTTATTAGATTGTAAACTATTACCCAACTAGTTATTTTTCTTTATATTTTCACTCTGAATATTTTCTTTCTTGTTTATTTGGTTGGTTTTTGGGTTTTGTTTTTTTTGTTTGCAAGGCAGAGACCATTCCCTAAAAGGTGTAAGGACAGATTCAAAGAATGTAATACTTGCAGGCAAGCTCCACATTTTTTGATTTATAAATTAGGCTCTCATTTATCTGAACATTTGGCAGTGTCTTAGCTCACCTCAATAATTCTGTTTACCAATTTGGTGTGCCATTTGATTGATTCATGAGAAACAGAACAGTCTTCTTGCAGTGTGAATGCTCTGAATATAAGGAATTTTATTGGGTTGTCATATAAATACACTGGCTTTTATTTAGAGAGGTCCAGGTAGGCAGTTGGCTCCTTGAATTTTGATGTATCTGTTTATTCACAGCCTTAATTTTATTAGCTTCATTGGCGGAGGATTGTGAATTGCTTGGTGGGAACAAGTGTATTTTTCAAGAGCTTGTCAATTGTTCCTGTCTTTAACAGAAAACTAGCTTTATATGAGGTGGACGTTAGAGATTTAGAAATAAGTAGAAGGAACTCTACTTATTTAACTTAAGTTAACTTAGCCAGCACATTGGTAGATAATTTTTTAGCAGATTATTTCATTATTTAAGAACAGGTAATAAAGTGACATGGCTTCTGCTCTCTGTTGACTGCTGCAGGAAACACCACCATTGACAGAGTGAGTAGAGATGCTGACTTACACTCATCTGCTGCTTTGCATTGCTCATGTAAGAAGACAAAAATCAAGCAGAAAGGGTGATGAGCAAACCAGGCTCTGAGAGTGCAAGAGCAGTGCTGTGGGGTAGTGCTTGGGAAGGAAGGAGTTCATAGGGGACAGCAGGTTTGGGCAGTGAGACCTGCATTGAAAAATCTGTGGGAAGGGTCCAAGGCTTTAAGTATAACGATGAGGAACCCAGTGTTTGGAGGGGGTAAAGGCATAAAACCCCCAGATTAAATAAAAGTGTTGACTTAGAAGAAACTCGCATTATCTTTATTTTTAAGAAAGATAAACTGACATGATCTAAAGAAGCTCTCTGCTTTGAGGTTAAAAGTTGCTAGGAGAAATATAACCCTCCAACCAGTTAAAGCCATAAGAGTTTCCCATCTCCTTGTCTGGTGAAGGGCTAATGTGACAGCTGCCATGAGGCATCTACAGTTATGCTACAAAGTAACAAGAGGATGTAGGAAGATGTAGGAGTATGAGTGAGTGACAATAACTTTTCATTAGTTTTCTTCCTGATCATGTCAAGGCCTAGTGCTGAACACCTGATGGCACCTGCTTCCCTCCAGCTGCTCCCAGCAGGGACACAGGGGAGGCTCTGTTGCAACCATGATCTCTGCATCAGTTTGCTTATGATGCTGCAGCCCTCACCACTCTGTCTTCACTAAATGATACTGAAAATCAGCTAGATTTAAGATCAACTTCCAAAACCATTCAAAGTTTGGACTTAATGCTGAGTTTTGTGTAATGTTCATTATTTACTTCTAGTATTATCTGATTATGTGAAAGATGTCAATCTACCATCATCCTCCAGTTTCTCCATTAGCTCAAGCAGTGGACTCAGAATAAAAGTTGCACAAGGTGGACCACTTTCTGGGATGGCTCCAGTTTCTGCTGTAAGGTTCCTCAAAGCATCTGTAACAGAGGCTGAAAGGCTTGTGCTGAGGAGGACGGCATTTCTGTAAGAGAAAGAGTGGTCTTGTGATTAACGCAGTCTACTAATAATTCTGCACTAAATATTCTACAAGATACATGGGTTTTGGTGCCTCAAATTAGCTTCCCAAATTAAAGCCTAATCTGTCTACCTTTCTTCAATACAAAAATTCATCTAATATCACCTCTCACTGCAACATACTGCACAAATAACATTTGCAATGACTAACACCACAGAAAAATTCCATGAGGACATTTATAATTCTGTCACATGGTAAGGTTTGAGTAGCATAAAATAAATGTGTCCGTGGGGCATGCACTTAAATATGAGGGTAAAACAAAAATATTGAGGAGTCACTCAATCACTGAGTGCTGTTCAGCCAGGGCACTGAGACAGTCTTGCAGAAAAAAATGTGGATGATCCTCAGTCAAACTGCCAAAATTCATATACAACAAGGGGACAGCCCAGGGCTGTGCACATTGAAATGCAGAGAGATACACAGAAAGCTTAATTCTGGCATTTTGTAACTTTTCACTGTTTGCTTTACAACCTTAATCTAAATTTATTTGGTATCTTTTTTTGAAAATAAGGTTGACCAAAGGTGAAGGGTATACTCATAGTTTTATGGAAGTTCTACTGTCACCTCTGTATTTTTTACATATTTTCAGAACAAGCCACTTTTATTTTAATGTGGTAAAATTGTGCTGAGCTCCTGTTGAAATAATCTCCTAATTCAGTAGTCTTATTGGATAGCTATGAGAGGAAATCTTTCATAGTTTGATGCTCACTCTATTATCATCATTGCAATTTGTTCTATGGAATATATGTTCACTCACCTTGGATGCCACATAATTTTCTTTGGAATTTGATTTCTTCTATTCTAGCTAGCACTGGTTTCAGAAATCATAGGAAGCAAGAAATTTTGAGCTCATTCAGGTACATCTTACATCTACAGTGAGGGAATTGACTGCAGTAGCCAACACCAATCTAGGTAAGGCACATGCATCTTAGCCCTGCTACAAATTGGTGCCTCAGCCACTCTTGCTCCATGATAGGCACAAGGCAGGGCTGTTCCCTGGTTCTAGCCCCTGGGAATTAGCTTATATATAGATGGGAGCACATGTTTTTCTCACCTAAGAGTGTCAGGAGTTGACACAGCAGTATGTGCTGTCATTCAGGTGAAGGGAGGGGTCAGGCTAAGCAGATAAGAGCTTCTCTTGTGAGCCCATTTTTCGCTGTTCCTGTGTGATCTGGAAATGAAGGGAAAAAAATCCAAACAAACAGAATCAGACCTAAAATTTCTTAACACGTTTAGTTTGGTCAAATATGAGGTCTTCCTGAAAATATTGCAGTTTCCTGTACTTTGTCAGTTGAAAGAAGGGAAAGTACATATTTTCAATGAGTCTCGATGTGCCCTACCAGCTTGGTGCAATATTCAAAGGATGAGAACTGACAGTTCATCCTCTTTTGCTCTAATATGCTGAATCTAAATGCCCTAAAGTGAAGAAAGCTAGAATTTCAATTCAAAATTCAACACCCACATTCAAGAGCATTTTGGATTAGTTTTAATGTTCATTCCTTACAGGGATAAAAACAATTTGGTCTGAAGCCAGAGGAATCTGGAGTCCTCTCTGCTCCTTCCTACTGTTGTCTGGCAAATCAATCTCATGCCTAATTGTAGACTGCACCTGCAGAATATTAAAGGTGAGGAGTATGCAATGCATTTTGAGTGACACTCACCTTGGTCTGATGGATGCTTTCTGACAGTGCAAACACAGTGAAAGGATAACATCTGTCCTTTCCCATCACAGGGCCCTGACAGCAGTCAGACAGCAGGCATCCTGTGTCACCCACTGACTGGGCTGCCCAGTCTGGTCTGACTGCCTCCTTATGCCCATGTGCTGTAGAAGGGGGCTGTTGAGCAAACTCCCCCTCAGTTTAACACTCTGCTGGAATGTGAGCTAGAGCTCCCTGTCTGCTCAAGAAGCATTACATGGCATTGGGATTCAGAGACTCTAAGCTAAAATACTAATTAAGCAGACGTTAATCATTGCCAGACGGTATTCAGAGAAAGGCCTCTTAGAAAAGGAAACATTAAATACATACAGAAAATATTAGAAATAGTATTAAATATTAAATATTATCTGTAATGCTTTGCACAACTAAAAATAGTGATGGAATTAGCTACTAGAGATTCTGTGCTTCTTCCTACACAGGAATGGCTCTTTTCTTCACCTACCTCTATTAATAGAATTGCAGCTGCAATATTAATTTACATAGCATTTATATTGCATTAAGACAGAAAAATTTTTAAAAAATTTTAAAAATTAGTGCCCATGCAAATTCAATCCTCCATGAGTTTCTTTAAGAGGTGGTTTCTTGGTGTCTCCAGGATATAGATGATAACCTATTGCTTGGGCTCCAGAGCTGAGAAAGAAAGGCATCATCTCAGTCAGTCCTTTCAATGTCCTCCTGACTCACATTATCAAACTTTTTTAATTCCCCACATTCTGACTGAGATGCTAATCACTAATGACTCTTTACTTAACAGTTAGCACAGAAATACAACTGATGTTGGATTCATCAATAAAAGATCTCTTCCTTCTCTCTGTAGGGTTTCACTTGAGAACCTGCATCGCTTGCCCATGCATGGGTTAATAGGGCTACAAAATATTAAATTCTTCCAATAAACCTAGGTTAAATAAAATACAAATATCCACACAAGCATGCAATCACTCCAGGTCCATCTGCCTGCATTCTCATCTGGAGAGGCAGAATTCCAGCTTAAAAACAGTGAATAGTGAAATGTAGTCTGTAATCTACATCGGGAGGTCACAGCTAGTTCATTCTGCACCCTGTCTGGTCCATAAAACAACTTATGGTAGGTCAAAATTCACTCAAGGCAGAGAAAGAAAGCCATTATATGTATTTGAAGTGGTGAATGTAGTGAAACAAAATAGAATTTACAAGAAATTCATTTGGGTTCTACACTGCATAAGTCTTTTTCTTGCAATCTTTTTTCTTCAATCTTTTTTTCTAGCACTTTGACTGGAAACACTCCTGAAGGGTGAGCATGTATGTCTTGAGGGAATAATCAACCAGAATCTTCCTCAAATAGTGCCAAAAAAAGCTTCCAAGCATTCCTTAAGATGATCATCCTCCACTCCTGGTTTTTCTGAGTCTCATAGTTGAATGCCCCAGCCCTCTACATGTGGACAGGGATCCAGAACATTGCAATTAAGATCCGCCTTCTCTTTAGCTGCTTTTTTTTTCTGTCCTGTGGCACAAATTCAAGTGCTTGCAGTACCAAAGCATATAAACTACATTATTAGATCTCTTTCTCTTTATCTACTCATCACCTCTGCACTGACATTGAAAGAAATGCCTATTTTTGGAGCTGAGACATCTATTTGATTCTGAGCACTTAACACAGCAGGGTCATAGTCAGTAGCAGATACTCCCTGGGGACTCATTAGGACTTCCAAAATTGTGTAAAAATGCAGTATGGATGTATACATACAGTCCTGTAGCTTGGAAATCCCAGTTTAACTGTAATGTACGTACGCTGAAGCCCAGAAAAGAAGCGAACATCTTTGCAAATGCACCCAAAGCAGGAAGATCTATTTCCATTCATTATGAATTTTTTCAGCTGAAACAAGCTGAATCACAAATCTTTGCTTTAACTACAGCTCATAACAAATGTTCCTCCATTCTTTGTCTACAAGGTGAAGCTTCAGGATGGCTCAGTTGGACACATCTGTCTTGAAGTGAAATAGATTCATTGGTGCTGGAGTAATTTCAGGACTTCCTCTAAGCCATTACTAAAACTACTTGCCAGGATGACCCATGCAGGACAAGCTACAGAGTGAGAAAAATTAACTGGAAGGAGCAGTTTATTTTAATTTTTGTTCATTGTTGGAGTCCAGGACATGTGGAAAATCCCTCAAAACTGCCCTGGGGGTCTGAGACCCCAGCTGGGACCCCAGGAAAGCGTTGCCTTTGACTTTAGTCCATGGGAAAAAACTTCCCATGCTCATAGATGAATTAAAAGCAACAAAGATCAGAAAGAAGTAGTAGTTTAGTTTGTCACAGGGTGAAGATTTGTAGTTTTGGGTTTTTAGTACAGAGATAGATGAAAGCAAGATGGAAGTTTCTGGATGGTGTCTCATGCCCTCCTTCTTCTTCTTCTGCTCCATTTTCTGCTGTGACCGTGGCACAGACATTGGTAAGGTGGATTTGATGTAGAAATTACATGTTTAGAATAGGTGGTAATTGTTAGTGCAGAACTGTAAATATGGTACATTCTGAGTTAATTGGGCAAAAAGTCCATAAAAGACCTTGAGCTGCCTGCCTCATGGTGTTTGCAAGCTCTGTTTTTCAGCGAGCTAAGCCTGGTATTAGGCGGCTTACCAGCCATGAGATAAGAAAAAAATAAACTACTTCAAAGATCAAAGCTGCAAGTTCCACTCATCCTTTAAAACTCTGGTACAGGACTCTGTGGGGAAAATCCTCTAATTATGGGGTTCCTCGAAAGGGAATTCCCACAGTTCATCTATTTCCTATTTCCCACTCTGATAAACAATAATGAAAAGCAAAACAGACTGCCCAACATTACTTCAGCCTACCACCAGCACTACCACCAGTGCTGATGGGCTCAGCCTTGGCCAGCAGTGCATTCACAGGTCAGTTCATAACACAAAGTCTCTGCTGCTTTTTCCTCATCACGGGGAGGATTCCTCATGCTCTGCCCCCACTCTGAGGTGGTGGGGTAGGGTCCCTCCCACAGCAGACAGCCCTCCACAAACTTCTTCAACAGGGGTCTTTCCCATGGACTGTAACTCTTCAGGAACAGGTCCAGAATGGAGTCAGCAAATCCTGCCTGCAAACCTGCTCCAGTGTGGACTCCTCTCTCTATAGGTCCTGCCAGGAGCCTCCAGCATGGGCTTCCCACAGGCTAATGGTCTCCTACAGGCATCCACCTGCTCCATGGGCTGCACAGGGACTGCCTGACTCACCAGGGTCTGCAACAGGGGCTGAAGGGAAACTTCAACATGTGGGGGAACCTCTTCTCCTTCTTCACTGACCTGAACTAAAAAACCAGGGTCATATATTTTTTCATGGTTAGAAAGCGAGCTGTTGCAAAAAGCCTTGAGGAGAAAAGAAGTTACAAGAAATGAAAAATAAGTTATTTTTGACTTTTGATCACTATAAAGACCTTTATGGCTGATAAGCATTTAAGGGTTTGCATGCTAGTTCTGTGGAAACCTAGAGTTAATGGAATGCTTTAACGTTTAACACCATATTTGTTTGAGTATTTTTACCCAGGTTAGCCTCGTTATGTCTTATTATTTTCATGCTTCAGCCCTAAATTATCAGCATGAGGATCAATTACAACACTACATTTTCCTGTTTAAAAGGAAGTTCACAGATAAGTGACAGAATGCTGAAACAGCAAAAATATTTTTTCCAAAAAAATAACCTTTTCTGCAGCAGGCTCGCTGATAACTTTGTTAAATTATGGAAGATCTCACAATACCCATAAACTTCGATATAGGTCTCTTGTGCCTGTGCTGTCCTAGAATATTTTCACTCACCAGAACCAAGCTATGAATAAAATTGTCTCTTTCTCCCTCATTAATCTAGACTCACATTCAGAGAAAGACAAGTGTTCTCAGGTGGCTGCGTTTTTAAGTTACTACCTTGAATTACTGAAATCTATTCAAAAGTGCCAACTACCTCTCTGAGAGCAGGGTCCTATTAAACTTTCCATTTTGGGTAACCTAAACTGGCTAAATGAAATCTCTCAGTAAAGCTAAATGTAAATGTCGATGTATGTTAATGACATTTGTTGCAACTGGAGGTAGAAAACATTGAGCAATGCAGAGAATTTTTTCTTTCACATGGTGCTTTCATGGTGCAGGCTTTTTCTCCCAAGTACCAAGACTACAAAATTCACATCAAACTTGAGAATCAGGCAGCTGTCTCCATACTTCTTCCTCAGTGACAAAGATGTTTTGGGATGCTTGTGGAGTATACCTCTGCACCTTCTTGTTTTTGTCTTTGCACCTCATACAGCTGTTCAGTGGGTCACCATGACCACATCACATGTCACCAAGCAGGGGCAGAAATGGGGTATGACCCTACAGCCTTGTGGGGTGCTCAGAGGAGTTCCACAGCCTGGCACCCTGCATGTCTACAGGTCACCAATGCCCCACCAATGATCCACAGACACACTGCTGGGCTATGGAAAAGGGTAGGAAAAGAGGACACTTGAGCTCTATAAACAGGAGGGCTAAAAGGTGCTCTTCCTCCACAGAATAAAAGCTTGAGTAGATGAGTCTATCAGGAGGATTTAAAAAATCAGCTCAGACAGAGATGGCAATACAACATTTGTTTCTTCTGGTAGATTTTGCAATTCAGATTTAAGCTTGTGACACTTTAGTGTGAGAAAGCTGTCAGAAGCATTTTAAGCATAGTTATTTTTCTCTTTCTTAGGCTCTGTTAGGGTAACCTGAGTTTGTACCTTGAGGAATTAAATTAGAACATTTTGTATAATTCTGAAGTAGTTTTTAAATATTGTCTGTAAGACACAGCTTTATGCTTCAAATGTGATGATGAGGTAATGTTTATTAGCATTCACTTGATATAACCTAATTTATTCATTTCTTAATCACCCCTGAGAAATATGCACCCCTCCAAGTGAGATGACTAAACAGTATATATTGCTATCATACATTCTCTCTCCATGAGATCCCAAAAACATTAAATGCATGGGAAATATGTTTCTCCAACCAAGATTAATCTGCACAGTCAGAGACTGATGTATTATATACAGCTATTCATTTCAGTGAAATATTTCTACCATGACTGTTGATAGAGAACAAACCTGGAACTTGCTGAAATGGTTGTATATGGTATGCGCTTGCCTCACAACAGCAGGAAACTTTTAGCAGTACAACAGCTCTTTTCTAAAGGGTTCTTTTCCTAAGCCAAGATGCAGTAAAGTTGGCAGCTTGGCCCCATCCAAAGTGGTGCTAGACAAGATGCAGAACCACAGGGTTTGGACAGATGTACCACTGACAGATGGTGCTGAGATTAGTCATTATCAATCAGCTTCAACTTGCATTTATTTCTGTGGTTCAATGCCAGTCAGCAATGAACCCTGACTGATAATGCTTTATTACAGGTTAATATTTATTAAGAATTGCTGACTCCCTAGGGGATGAAGTGTAGGCATGGACCCTGCTCATAGGAAAGGACAGACATAACAGAGAGAGTTTGTTCATTATCACTTCCACTGATGCTTACAGCTCCAGCATCAACTCTGCCAGTGTCACTCTCTGTAGAGGGATCAAAGGTTGTATAGAAGTGGAAAGGCCAGCTGCCACTTCTCTCAGAGGGACTTCCACCCAGTTAAGGCCAAAGCGTGCTTTTTGGGATAGCATAAGAGGAGCATAAGTAGACCCTGATATCTAGAAATACAGGACTGGCAATTATACTAGTAGTATGTTCAGTATGTCTCAGGAATAGGAAAAAGTACATGTATAAGTTCACAGATACACACACATGTGCCACTCTATTGTATAGACTTATGTCTATAAGAAGGTAGATGGGTCTGTATGTTTACACCTGCCCATTCCTCCATAATACAATCTTATGAAGTGGCAGTAACAAAGCAGAACTGGATTCACTACATCATCTATGATTACCCATAGAATTTTAATATATTTAACTCATCCCCCAGCCCTAATCTACAGACTTTAATAAAAAGCTAAACATTAATACACTAGATTCAGCCTTGATTTATTCAACTGAAGCTCACACCAGGACTCAAGTCTCTCCCTTGACATTAGGGAGATTTAAAAACTGATGCTAAAAATAAAGATAGTTCTCCTTACAGTCTAAGTATTATCTAAAAATTATATTAAATTCCTCTACAGAAAAAAAAAAAAAGAAAAAGAAATTATGCTATAAGCAGTAGACAATATATTGAATGTTCATTGTTGTGGTGTCAAAGTGGAAAAGTTTTCTAAAATCTTCATTGTTGATATTGACTAGAAGAAAAAGAAAGCTATAATAGATAACTGTCCTAGCATGTCTTTTATTTGATAAGGATTAAATGAAAATTACTGCATAATGCAATATACCCAAGTCAGCACAGTAATAAAAGGAGTCATTTTATCAACAGGATTAAGTCTCACAATAGAATAATCCATAATGGAAGTTACAGGAATGGAGTAAAAGAGAGAGCTAAAATGGTTGTTCTTTTTCCCCAAGAGTTATAAGGCGATGATCTAATGCTATGTTTTTATAAGCAGAGATCTTTCCCAAAGCATTTCCTAGGATCATTTCTTTTAAATTTAATGAATTTCAGGAAGTGAGGAAGGTTGATGTTTTATGTTTAATGTAGTCCCTGAAGAGCAGAATAAAGCCATGAAGATATTCTATATATCTTATTTTACAGCTGCCAGATATGCTATTTTTTTCTTGAACAAAGACTCTCCAGCAATTTATGAATGCAGTTAAATGTTCAGACATTTCGGTGCAGGAGATATTTTACCTGTGCAACTGAGAATATAGGGAATCCCAGTTTCTCAGCAGAAACCTGCCTCCAAAACAGTGCTTGTGAACAGATTTCTCCACTGCAGATAGCTAGGGTTTCATCACAAATTCCCCTCAAACTCATTTCATACCAATACTCTCCAGTGTATGCTGGGAAGAGTCCAGCTGCCTCTCCCAGGATGGAAGAGCCTTTCAGCAAGGGAGGCACAGTGGGATGCTGCAGTCTGTGTTTGGAGGTGAAGTTCAGCAAGAAAACTCAGTTCACAGGAGAGATCACCACTCAGCTGCACCTCCTGTGAGGCAGCACCCAAAAATCAATTTCTAACACAGGAATTTCTCTACAAGCTAGGAAGCACAGGTGCATTCAGAATCCCAGTAGATCTCATGGCACTTCCATAGGTACTTTTCAAGGCTAATGTAATCTAAGTAAAAACAAACAAACAAGCAAACAAAAAAACCTACCACCCACCTCAAAAATTAACTACTTACTCAGAGTTCATTCTTTAGTGGAATATAGCAAATTTGAGCTATCAGTTGGTCAGAAAAACACATATAACTTTTCTGTGAGAAATACATAGAAGGAAGATAACATCCTTTCATTTCTGTTTTTTGATTCACAAACAGGATTTAAAGAAAATAACCAGCTAGTAGAAAAAGAAAGCATTTGAAACATTTTAATTCACTGACAATCAAGGGAAAATAATCTGCAGCATCTGATGTGTTATAAATTACTTTTTGTGCAAAATACTACATTGGGTCATGTTGTACTTAAAAGCCGAGAAACACAAGCTCAACTGACACCCGACACTGTTATTTTGGGGAAATTTCTTATTTACCAAAGCAGTTTTCCTGATATTTTCTAAAATCCCATATAGACTAATGTCTTTTGGAAAAAAAAAAAAAAAAATTGAATTGATGCCAGAGAAATGTACCTGGAAAAAGATTCATACCTTAAATACTAGAGGTCTGAACTTGCAGCACTGACATAGATAAATAGGTTGCCTAGTAGGTTGTTTACTGTGCAATTGGACCTGGAGCATGATAAAGTAAACGGAAAAGGGACTGCATAAGCTTTATCTCCATAACAACCATGAAAAGAACGATTACAAAAGAGCATGGAAAAGCCACCTTCACAAAACAGGCTTTAACCTTAGAGCAATGGGAGCAGCACAGCACACTGTATTGCTGATGTCTAAATAAGAAAAGACAGTCTTGGCTCAAAACTATTGCATCTCACACCAAGTTGGGTGCTGTGGTTGGAATAATAGAAGTGCAAAGCTATTTAATACAGCAGCCATATGGAACAATTAATTCTTTTAGAGGAATTGAATTATGATCAATATGGTACAGAAGAAGGAAAGATAGCATGGCATTAAAGTAACTTTCAGAATATGCCTTTATATCAAGAAATCATTCACACACTACTTTCCTTTAGCATGCTTCAGGGCATTAAGCCATTTTCAAATTAGCTAGTTTTTCTTTGTTTTACACAAGTTTCATGATTTGAAAAGCTCTTCACTGTAGTTTGACCTAACTGGGTGAGTTCTTTTAGGCTTTACAAGAAAGATAGCATTCAAATACAGTCTTCACAGAAACCTCCTAGCTGAATAAAAAAATGGACAGACTTTTGAAATGAAGAAGTCATTGAGAAGGTAGACTCACAACCTGAACCTTTTCCTGCTCAAAACATTATTGAAACTCCTGCTAGCTTTAATGAGCATTGGATCAAAACCTTGGTTTTCTCTTTGACTACGAATTAAGCTCTTTGATGTTAAACTACTTTTAAGGGGAAACTACAGCTTTAATGTGCAGGCCTTCAGAAACACAATGTCTAGAAGAACCTTACTTTGACCAAAATACCTGGGGGCATTTTTCTTTCCCCCAGGTACAATAATTTATCAATGGAAATAGTGCAGACCTGCTACTAGTATATGTAGCCATGCAGAATGGGAACAGCTACCCTGGCTGCCATTAACAATTTAAGTTAGCTCTTCCTTCTTTTGCAGCCCACAAACTTTTTGCATGGTCTCTCTCACACAGTGTCATTTCAGTGGGTTAGAGGCATAATGACAATTACATTTTCTTGAAGAATTTAGAAGCTGTTTTATCCAGGACTTTCCGTTCATACAGAAAGAGAAAAACCCAACCTAAAATGGCTATTTAGTTTGGATATTTTCCCTAGGCTCTTCAATTCTTAAAAGATAAAAGGGATTTTTTTTCTTGGTCAAATAAGGATTCTAATAAACAAGAATTGATGGCACAGATTTTCATACAAACAAGTCTGGAGAAAAGAAAAGGCAATTTTCAATAGTAAAGCACTTTATTAGAAATAATTCCAGTGTCTCTAGAAAGAAATACTTACTCATGCAGCGGACCCCCTGTCCCTGCCCTTCCTACCTTGGACCCAGCATGTGGTAGAGAGCAGTCCCTATGCCTATGGCAGCCACAGCACAGCAAGAGAGAATTGTTGCCTCAGTTTCCTTGCTCATATCCAGTACCACTGCACAAAATAAGAATCTTGCCTGAACTGAGCATATTTGTCCTATTATTAACCTTTCTACCACTAACCTGCCTAGATGAACAACTTTCACAAAGACTTTCAGTCCATATACCAATCAAATTTATTCTAGGCAGACATGCTACAGGTATCTGTACAATGCAAACAAACTACAGCAGCTGCAAGTAGCAAATATGTATGTAAGATTTATTCAAGCACTAGTTGTTCAAGACTAGTTGTTATTTATTATTCTTTTCCTTATTTATTATTCTTTTCCTTAATGCCATATGTTTCAATCAAATCATAATTTCATTACTATCTGTGCCAAAATACTGGAATTGCAAAATTCTTTCTCCCAAAAAATGCATAAGAAATACAGTTGCAAAAGACCTGTCAAGGCTGATGTGTCATATTTACTGTTTCAGTATTAGTTTTACACTGAAACATGTAACTTCAAATGTATTTTTAGCATTTTTGTCTTTTTGTTTGTTTTGTTTTTTATTGTCATGCTGTGCTCACTAAGTATATGATACTAATAAGAGGAAAAATGAGAAAGTAATGTTTAGCAGATGCATGTGTAAATGGTAACTAGATGGTAACTATGCCTCTGCAGCAAACCAGCCTATTCAGGTATTCATGATGAAATACAGCATACTAAATTAACTCTGCACCAAGAATGCTGGAATTGACTAGTTTACAGTAAAAGACCACAGTCTACTTTAAATTCTACAGAACTGAAGTTTTACTTCTCACTCTGGGAAGAAGTGGATTCAGACACATTGTCATGACCAAAAAATGGAAGAAGGATTTACTGTGTAAAATCTTCCACTGCCATTTCTAGCAGATTTCAAAAGATTTATTCCCAAATCAGTTTTTCATGAACTTAGTCTGAAGTACTTCTACTGAATAACTGACTTTGAAATTATCACAATAGCACTAACTAAGTTTGTTACTCAGAACATCTTAAAGTCTTTCCTTTTGGTATATCTGACAAACATTAAAGTTTTAGACCAAAACTTACCAGCACAAATAGTATCTAATTATAAAGTGTTATACCCATTAGTATGATTCTTTTGGAAAACTGAAACGCCTTCCTAGATACATGCATATTCATCCTATATAGCATTCATCAGCAATTTTCATTAAAGCAATTGTTCCTTTACAGCCTACTGTGCAAATTCCTACTATAAAGCTTACAAAGGGTTGATGGTGAGTAATATTTAAGATGTAACCAATATCTGATCAATGACCTCATTTGCTCCACATGAGAATTTTTAACTTTTCCTAGAAGATTAATGTCATAAGTGAACATCTGTGCTGATTTTGGCTGTGATAGATTTAATTTTCTTCATAGCACCTAGTATGAGGCTGTGTTTAGGATTTGTGCTGGAACCAGTGCTGATAACACAGGGATGTTTCAGCTGTTGCCAAGCAGAGCTTACCCAGAGTCGAGGCCTTTTCTGCTCTCACCCCACCCCAGCAGTGAGGAGGCTGGGGGTGCACAAGGAGTTGGGAGGGGACACAGCCAGGACACCTGACCCCAGCTGACCACAGGGATATCCCACACCATGTGGAGCTGTGCTCAGCATACACAGCTGAGGGAAGGAGAAGGAAGAGGGGGATGTTTGGAGGGATGGTGTTTGTCTGTTCCAGTCACCATTACCTGTGATGGAGCTCTGCTTTCCTGAGGATGGCTGAACACCTGCCTGCCCATGGGAAGTGGTGAATAGATTCCTTGTTTTGTTTTGTTTTGCTTGCAGGTCCAGCTTTTGCTTTGCCTGTTAAAATGTTTCTATCTCGACCCATGGATCTTCTCACTTTTACTCTTCTGATTTTCTCCCCCATCCCTCTGCAAAGAGACTGAGTGAGCAGCTGCCTGGGGCTGCTGAGGTTAAACTACAACAGCATTGTATACCTGGATAGATACACATGTAGTGTATGCTAGTATTTTATTCAGCTGCGACCTAATGAAAGCTCTCTCCCAGTCTGTAAGACAGGGAATGACATCAGTGATGGTCTCTATGTGTTCTTCTAGGTAAGCCAGAAATCTTCTAGGGTAAACCTCATTTGCACAAACTACTCCTTGTTTTACACAGGCAGATGTATAGTGATAGAACAAGCATAAATGGTTTTAAACTAAAAGAGAATAGATTTAGGTTAGAAGACAGGAAGAAATTCTTCACTAAGAGAGGGTGAAGCACTGGAGCAGAGAAGTTTTGAATGCCCCATCCCTGGAAGAGTTCAAGGCCACTTGATGGGGCCTTGGGCAATTTGATCTAGTGGATGGCATTCCTCTATGGCAGGGAAGGTGAAATAATCTTTAAGATTCTTTCCAACACAAACCAGTCTAGCATTTTATGATTCTGCGATTGTTAGCACTGCACTCAGAGTTAGAGGATCAAGTCTTCAACTTAAATTTAAATTAATGGACAAACTTGAATGCAGCTGCCCCTTCATATGGTTAAGATTTGAGTGTGTACAAAACAAGGTTTCTTTTGCATCTGTTCAGCTACTTGTGTTATTCAGAACACTTCAGTATATCATAGGAGAGGTTAAAATCTCCATATCTGAATGGTTTATTTCAATTGTATCTTCACGCAGAGTACAGATATATTAGGGAAAAATATTTTAATCTCCTATAACTTAATTTACTATAATTTTACTGGCCTCAATACTATAATCTTAAATTCATGTTGTACATGTTGCACTGTTCACTGTGTTTCTTCATTACTGAATAGTATCCTGCTATGCTCAGTACTGCCCAAACTCATAACAACTCCTTATTCATGAACCTGCAATCTAAACAATGCATGCACTTGACAAGGTTTTGGTGATCAACATTAACAGGTTAACTTTGTTTCAGAAGCCTTTCTGAACCCCTGTTTGAATCTGGCTTAGCTACGAGGAAAATAATTTTGGCCAATTTACATATATGATTAAGACCTGAGAGCAGGAAGGTTTCACAAAGCCAAATCAGCTCAGTTCACATCCTGAAGAGCTTTGCAAAGGCAAATATCTCTCCTCAGGCAATCGGGTTTTGAACAACTTGGTGACTAGCCTGCACTCAACAGGAATTTCACGTCTGCACATAGCTCATTATTATTTCCTTCAAACTTACTTCCTCATCCTTATCGCTTTATATAAAAAGGTTTAAGATCCTTTTGAAGGTAAGCAAGCACAAATAGGCTCAAAAGATTAAATACGAGAGAAGTTTTTTCCAAGGCTCAAAGAAAAGTTAAATACTTATCTCTATACATGTTTGTCTTCTGTAACTGCTCATGGCTGTCCACCGGCTAGCCCCGCCACAGCAGACCACAGTCACAGACTGGCACTGGAGCCACTGCCTGCACAGTGGATTCTTTCACCAGTGAGGCAGAGGCGAAGTGTGGTTGTGGCAAAGGAAGAAAGGAGGACTCTGTCTAGGTGAAGCAGGCTGGAGGTTTACTCCCAGGAGAAACTGCCCCAGACAGAGCAGAGGTCCTGGGTGCATACAGCTTATAAACGGGGGAGGATCACAGGGGTGGGGGTTACACAGATCCAATGGAAAAGGGGTTAGGGATGGCCCTACAGAAAACTGACAACTTTGTAACCAACAGGGCACAAGGGGAGGGGGAGTTCTTGGGCTTCTGCCAATCACTTGATGCTCTCCCTGGATCTTTCCAGAACACAGGGAGAGGCCTGACCCAGACTGACAGGGAGGATGGGGTAGGGATTGACAGGACTGACAGGGGAAAAGTTTTGGGAGAAACCAACTGTGGGAATAGGAAAATGGGGTACATGGAACAAACCATCAGGGTACCTGTTACAAACAATAACTTACATAAATCAATAGGCAAAAGTAACTTGAACTATAGCAAAACAAAATAATTCTGCACCACCACAGTCTTCAATGACTCTTGCCAGGAACCTGTGCAATGCCATTTACAGTAGCATAACTGTGGCCTGGTAATCCTTCATAGCAGCCTGAGCTTCAGAGCTGGAATTGAAGTAACACGGTAGGGGCAGACAGATGGAGAAATGGCAGCTCCTTTCTCAGAATCTCAGCTCTGGGAAGTCATTCCTGTCTGTAGCTGCTTCTAGGGTGGCTGCATGAAAATAACACCATGGGGCTACTACTGGCATGCTGTAATCCTGCCATAGTGTAATACTGAATCAGCTAGAAATTTCCCAGATTGATTAGTCTCCTGGCAGTCAGGAGAATGAATTCCACTGTGTTTCTTGTGCTGAGTTACACTCATATGAGTCAATTTGCAGTTCAATACAAGAATGAGGCAAAGTCACACAGTGATGAGCAGCAAGAAATAACACTCTATTCCCTTCTATCTAGGCAGTGAGGCACTTTGGCTTTCCCAGGGAGCCAACATTGCCCTCTCTGTTGCTGTAGTTTACCCATTCACACCTCCTTTTTCTTTTCTCCCTCTTTGCTAAAAGAACCATATCAGGTTTTCCTCTCCCTCTGAGAACACAAAATTTTCATGTACCCACTTACTCTGGGTTAAAAAACCTATATAAACACCAAAAACTAGAACTACTGGTCTCATTCTTAGGACCTGTGCATGCTTCCTACACATGCAGGAACAGCTGCACTTTTAGGCTCTTAAAATACCCACATACCTCTTGAGGATTCAGTAAGGTTACAATATTTATGTTCCTTAATGGTCTTCTGAAGACCTCATGTTCTGCCCTCTTCCCCAGGAGGAGGAGTTGGATGTGGAAGCAGGGCTACTGCACTGTGTTCTTTTTATGTCACACAACTATAAGGCACAGGCTGTGCTTTTTCAGCACCAAAGAGGGGATTTCATACTGTTTTGTAATTTAAACATCAGCTTTCCCTTTCAATTATATTTGTTTTCCTACTTTCTAATTACATGTGTCTTGAAATACTTTTGTTCTGCTTTCCTCTGCTCTACCACTGCATTGTCCTGGGCATAGCCAATAAGTCTGTCAGCGTAATATCTAGGTATCAGAGTTTCCAGAGCTGTTTCATATGTGGCTTTGTTAATTAGCAGCACTTACAGAATATTAGAATATTTATCCATGTAGCAACACCATTCTGTTAGTCATGTGGTTTTGTAATTTATGGTAGTAGTAACACAAGATTAGAGAAAATAGCCACTATAACATAGGATACAACTAGATTAATATATTCAGTTGGAACAGTAATTCAGTTTTGAAGCTGAAGCTGCTTTATCACTCAATGGTTTCAACTGCAAAGTATCCTCTTTGAGTAAAGTCAATGAACAGTTGTATTGCCTGGTTAAAGTACCTCCAGCACACAGACACTACAGAACCAGAAAAAGACAGATG
Source organism: Aegithalos caudatus (assembly GCA_013389925.1). NCBI lineage: Eukaryota > Metazoa > Chordata > Aves > Passeriformes > Aegithalidae > Aegithalos > Aegithalos caudatus. The sequence continues at coordinate 31,153 of WEIU01023515.1, forward strand.
ATAGATAGATAGATAGATAGATAGATAGATAGATAGATAGATAGATAGATGGCAGTGTTCAGCTCTACATGGATTTTATTGTTGTTGAGATGTTCAGCACTTCCCCAAACCTTTTGCTTCCAGAGATACCACATTACCTGAGAATCTTCAGTTTCATTAGAAAAACATAAGCATTTGGTTCTCAAGAGTTCAGAGAAAAGCTTAGGAATTTTAACTGTCATGACTTCAAAACTAATCTAATATATTGACAACTTTCCCTTTGATTTTTTAATGCTTTAAGCTAGCATCTTCTAATTATTTTCTCTAAAGATGGTGACCCAGAATCATCTGTGCCAAGCTTGACTTTCACAGAAACTTGAATTGACACCAATGATATGCAAATATTTATATGTCTATGTCTAAATTTATCTCTATATATTTTATATAGATGTGTAGTATGCAAAATGTGGTTGCATGCTTAAATTAGCTTACAGCTGATGAGGTAGTTATTCTAGCCTTGATTCAATACTATTACTATTCAATGAGAAACTAGCAACATTCAAAATGCTTGCAGAAATTATGTGTTCTACATATGAACAAAATCGCCAAAATTTAACCCCAAAATAAACCAAATTGTACAGGACATTCTAGCACTGACTGTTTAATTTTATTCTCTGAATACAACCTTTTGATGGTTCATTTATTAATAATCTTGTGCATATCAAGAGAAGCTCAAAGGTTCCCAGTTTTCATATGAAAAACTAAGCTATTAGAAACAGTTTTAATATGTGACTGGAAAAGGAGTTTGTGCTCCCTTCTCTTTCTCTCTTGTACGTGCATGTGCCACATGAATCTTGTGCATTGTCTATTGCCCACTGATGAAATCCTAAAATGTGAAGCTGAACTGATTTCTAGACACCAGGCTATTGATGATTAGTGATCATTCATTTTGATACCTACTTTGCTTGAAAAGCAAGCTGGTATGTTTTATTTATCTTTTTCACCTGGACTAATTGATCTGAATTTCAGAACATTAACAAAACCTAATCATAATAAAAAAAACTTGATATTTTAAATGCAATGGAAAAGACAATTAACCTAAGAGGGGGAAAGGGGACTTTCTTAATTGAGTAGCTGACATAAGAGTCAGATGTTGCTAATAAAATGCATTTAATAGAAATTCAGTTTAGTTTTGAATACAAAAGAGAATTGCTGGTGAACATTCTTGATGAGTCATACATGGTTTTCATTACATAAAGGTCTTGTGCATTTGAATAACTATGTGTTTTTCATTTTACAAGCCTCTTAATATAAAAATATATATCATATATATCATATTTATCCACAAGTCCAGATGGGCCAAACTGGAGTCAGTTGAGCCTCTGGCAATTGCAGGCCTCTATAAAACTGCTCTCTTTCTTTTCTAGGAGACAAGGGATAGCTGATATGGTATTGTGTCCAAATGGTCCAGCACTTGGTCCTAAGCTACTCTGTTCAGTTAGGGAAAGGCACCTCCTCTGAATTAATCCAGTCAGGACCTGTGGATGATGAGCTGACGCAGCCTAAATTGGGTAGATGTCAGAGAATGCAACCTGACCCTATGGTTTCAGAAAATGGAACTGACATGGCCACATAAACTCAGATTCCATATAAGAAAGATTTTTTGATGCTTATGGTGTCATCTGTGGTGAAGATAACATCAAAGGAGACCAGATCCAGTATTGACAAGTCCATCTAATCAGTGAGCACCTTGAATCTGTGGCATCCCTTGTTCCTACTAGCACTTTTGTGCTCACTTTGCACACAGACAAGAAAAGGGCACAGAAATCTCATCTTTGGAAATTTTTCATGCTGGGTGATGCCTGTGTTCAATTAGTTTTTCTGGGAAGAGATGCAGTCATTTTTAATAGTGAGAGCAGATGCAATATACAGCTTTACCTACATGAAGCCTGGTAGTCATACTGGAAGCCTCTGCTGACCTCATGCTTCCAAGGTGGCAGCTGACATCACTCAGAAGAGTTCATTTATAAGGGTGACATGAAATTTTATCAAACCTGTGAAAACTTTTGCAAATTCAGCCAAGTCATAAATTACTGGAAAACTTCCAATCCAAGGACTTTTTTTTGCTCAATTTCCTGTCTCTGATGGTGACCAGCATAATGAGGAAAAGTATCAGAAAAGGGTAAGTATGTGGTGCTCCTTCTTGGCATTCATTCAAGTCTTGGCCAACACATTGAGGTTAGAAAGTGACCCTGATGCACTGTTGATTTCTGAAAAGCAATTGCATGTGCTTTGTGGGCTCACCTAAGTTCTCACAAAGATCAATTGAATGAAAAATTTGAAGAAAGGAATACTTTCTTTTTTTTACAAAATTTGAAGGGGTGAAAGGAGCTAAAGTGCAATCCAGACACGTAAGAAAAAGAGGGGGAGGGGGAAGTAGAGGAAAAAATATAAAACATAATTTTCTCATAGGATCACTTATCACATAGTTAATGACTATCATTATAAGATTTCACAAGGAAAAAATAAAATTTCTGTGTACAAACTATTAGCAGCTGTTTTCCAATTATCATGTAACCAAAATACTGTATCTTAATAAGCAGACTTGGTTGCTGACCCGAACTTAATAAAAAAAACATGAAGTGGTACACAGAATAAAGACAATTTAAACTAATATATTTTACCTTGGTAATTTATAATGACTTTATAATTTTTAAAAAATTAGAATAATTTTAATGCAAGTTGAATTGGATTCCAGTTTGTTAATATATCTGCAGTTTGAAAAAAAATAAAAATAAAAAATTAATTTTTTTAGCAAACAATGAAAAATCAGACTTTCTTTTTCAAAATTTTTGTTAGGTTCTCTCAAAATATACAAGCGTGTAAGACAACATCACTGATGTTTTTCTCCAAATGCCAGATTAAAATTTGACCCATGTTGCATACAAAAGTGTACAATGACTGGATACATATAACAGCTCTATGGAACAAACAGTAAGAAAAAGGTAGAGATAGTTCTCTAGTTCCATCTTGATTATGTGTTTTCTTCTTTTGTGAATGTAAGGTCAATCAAAGTCATTATGATTTAATAACACATATGGATCACCTTTATTACACAGAGAAAAGAAATGCCTCCATATATAAAGGTCAATTACTCCTTGAAGGCTTGTAGAAGTCAGTATAACAGTGATAATGAAAGGTTACAATTTAGATGAAGTCTAGCTATATGAGTTAAAATCCAATAACAAAAACTTGAGAAGTGCTCCAGATAAACCCAGCAGTTATAACTCTAATAAAAAGGTTGTTCCAAGTAGCTTATCCAACATTAAAAAAGTTAATAAAAATATCGTTTTTGAGATCAATTCTTAAGTCTGCTCAGAGAGATAACCAAATTATAAACTTATTAAAAGGCCAAATGAGTCTCATACCCATGCATGACTGCATACTTTAACCAGAATTAGAAATGGTCACCTGATCTCATATTCAGTAAATAAGTTGAAAATACTTTTCCTGGTTAAAGTGGTGCCCACTAATGTTAATACAGATAGAAGTCTGACAGCATTTCCATCATGCAATCTTATTTTCAGAGATTTAATGCAAGTTGTATGTCAAATCCAGTTAATTGTTGAAATAAAAAATATAGTGACTCAGCGCAGTGAATTTGCCTTAATACAAGGAAAGAAAAGAAACCTTGTGTTTAACAGTATTTTGGTTAAGATATGAAAGCTAATTTTTAAAAAGGAAAGGTTAGCTATAAAGTAGACATTTAGACATACCTAAGTTTGCAGGACCCTGTACTGGTTGGGTTAAATTATGCTTTTAATTTAATGACGACTACGTTATAGAGCAGTTCTCATTTAGCAAAGATTCTAATCATGTAGGTAGCGTAAAATGTACAAATATTCCTTTTATGCTTAAGGCAAGTCATACATATGAACAACTATCAGATCAGAGAAAAAAACCTCAAAGGTACTTTGGAGTGCAGGTACCAAGAATATAAAAAATATCCTCAAAGCCATATGAATAAGGAACTATTTATGCTTAACGAACAAGATGTTTGTCTGCAGTGTCTGACTGTCTCTCTCCACATCTTCCTTCAGCTGGGATCTTGTGAAGCTTAGTTTTTTCTTGAAAAAATGTTCACAAGACACAGCAAGACAGATTTGAGAGTTGAGCCAGCTTTTACACTTCCTTGGGAGTGGGTTTCAAATTTTTTTCCTGAATCAAACTAGAGCTACAAGCTCAGTTCTTTCCACTTAATCCTGCTCTGCTTCATACAACAGCAACATATTCATTCAGTTATTGTCAAAGCTAAATATTAAAGGGAAGTTAGAGAGTCTCATTGACTTTCCCAGATAGGATTTAGGTGTGATCATCAAATCACTTCACAGCACTTCATTCAAGTGAGTTTTTTCAGGTACAAAAGATTTTGCAAGCAGGTTAAACATCAGGTCAAATATAAAACAGCTATTTATTTGTTAATAAACACAAAAATGTCTAAAATTAATAATCTCATCACCCCAGTAAAATATGTTTGTTGAACCAGTAGTCACCAGTATCTGGGGATGATCTGACTTCCACTGGTCCAAAGAGAAGATCCTCCATGCTACTGACTTGCCATCTTCCAAATACATGGGTCTTTTTCCTTCAAAAATCATCCATCTTTCCAAGCTGGGGTTTCTCTTCCTGAACCCTTGGCCTGCCAATTATCCCAGTCTCAACAATCTCACACCTTTCTGCCTCTTTTTGTTGTGCATGGCATGACTCCATGGTCTTTCTTACACCAATTCCTCACTTTGCAATCACGACCACAGAATTGCAATCACAGAATCACAGAATCAGGGGATGGATGAAGCTGGAAGGGATGACAGAGGGTCATCTGGTCCATCTTCCCTTTTCAAGCAGGGTCATCCCAGATCATGTGGCACATGATTATATCTGGATGGTTCTTGAATATCTGCAGTCAGGGAGGATCCACAACCTCTCTGGACAATCCGTTCCAGTGCTCAGTCACCTGCACAGTAAAGTTCTTCCTCGTTTTCAGGTGGAACTTTCTGTGCATCAATTTCTGCCCATTGCCTCTTGTCCCATTGCCTGGCACCACCAAGAAAAGCCTGGCTCCATCCTTTTGACACCCTCCCTTCAGATACTGACATTCATTGATGCGGTTCCCCCTCAGTTGATTCTTCTCAAGGCTGAGCACACCCAGTCCCCTCAGCCCTTCCTTGTAAGAGAGATGCTCCAGCCCCTTACTCATCTTTGTTGCCCTCATCTGGACCTGCTCCAGGAGCCCAGAAGTGGACACAGAGCCCTAGATGTGGCCTCACCAGGGCTGAGGATAGGGAAGGATCCCCACCCTTGTCCTGCTGCCAGTGCTCTTCCTAATGCACCCCAGAAAACACCACCAGGACTCCTCCTAGCTATGTGTTGTCAGTGAGCTTGCTGAGAAGGCATCTGCCCTTCATCCAAGTCACTGATGAATAAGTTAAAAAAACTGGACCCAGTACTGAACCTTGTGGGAGTCCGCACGGGACAGGCATCCAATCAGTGTTTGCGCCACTGATTATGACATTCTGGGATTTGTTGCTCAGCCAGTTCTCAATCCACCTCACTGTCAGCTCACTCAGTCCACCTTCCTGACTTTGCCTATGAGGATATTCTGAGACATAAGTGTTGAAAGACTTACTGAAGTCAAAGTAAGCAATATCCACTGCTTTTCCCTCATCCATCCAGGCAGCTGTTTCATCATAGCAGGTGATCAGGTTGGTCAAGCATGATTTACCTTTAGTGAATCCATGCAGACTATGCCTGACCACCTTGTCATCCACATGGCTAGAGATGGCCTCCAGGACTTCCTCAGAAGTCTGAGCCTAGGTTATGCATATGCATTGTATCAAAATTGGACCCTGAATTCTTGGTCACAAATAGCTGAATCTCAGGGTAATAAAAAGGTTATGGTCCCCCAGGACTGTGGGATGACAAAATTCAGGTAGTTCTTTGATTATTTTTATTGAATTGGAAGAGCTACATTAAGAGAGGATGTGAAAGTACCATCCTGGAACAACTAAAAACTGATGGCTAAAATTTTATCGTCCTCTTGGACATAGAAAAGTTAAAAAAACTTAGAGAAAAGTTAAGATGAGCAAGGATGTGAAACCCCAGGCTGTGACTCTGTGACACCCTGTTTTTTCTTCTCAACTAGGCACTGTCACTGTAAGTCTAGGGGACTGCAGCACAGTAAGAGCTATTTAACATGGAAAAGAGTCTCTTTTACTGTCTATGTGGCTGCCCAGAAACAAAGTTCAGGCATTGACACTGTAAGGCAGCACAATACTGTTTCTGTAGGCATTAGAAGTGCAGTACTTTGAACAAAATGCATTAAAGCATCTGGAAGGATGCTGGAGCCTGAAAGTTTCTCATTTAGCACCCTGAATAAATTACATAAAAGATATCCAGTGTGATATTTCTTTCTTTTGTATTTGCTTTGACCTACCAATATGTTAATTCATTAATTATACCAAGAATGGCTGACAGAGTCTATTTGTGAGGGTGAAGACTTCATTTTCTTCTTGTCAGGCAATGAAAGCTCGTGTTTCAAAAGGATAAGGGTACCTTTGGGTCCATTCAGAAACTTAACTATAGTGCCTGAAGCACAATAAAATGAAAAATATAGTACTCATGGAGGCCAAGAGGTGACTGTAGTGGAGCAAGGATCATAGTCAGAAACATAAACTTATAAAGTCCATCTTAAACTTCTCCTTAGATACCTATCACCTGCTTCTTTCTTATATTCAGTCCTTTATCTACAGTACCCAAGTGATAAAATCCCAGCAGTGGATATAAAGCAGCCCTTCATTTTCTGTATTCATGTTGTATTCTGAGGCAATGATTTAGATCCAAATTCTATTTACAGCTAGGGAAAATATCTTTCATAAAGAAGTCATTGTAAATTTTGGCAATTTTTACATTGCTTATTCACAGTCCTTTATTAAGCCAGCTCTATAAATGGCTAAACAATATCATATGAATAGCATCCATTGCAGATTTTTGTGCCTTTTTTCAATGAATAATTATCTATCTTGCCATTTTCTAGTTGCTCAAACAGCCATTATTCTCAGACATACATATATACCACTACTAATACTACATCTGCAATATGCTGAAAGTCCAAAATATCCAAGAATATATTTTCAAGCAATACACAGATATTACAGCATGCAATGCCTGTAGTTTCACAAGAACCAAGCTACTAAATCCACAACCCCTGTATGATCTCCCAGAGTATAAAAGAGAGAGGCATCCTTTGTATTGAATCCAGGGTTAATCTTCATTCTCTCCCTTTTCTCATGGTGGACCTCAGTAAATCCTCTCAGCTCCCTAGCTCACAGACCTAGCTTGAATAGCTTGTGTTTAATGCCATCACCATACAAAGTTCCCATAAATCCTCCCAGTGGACTAGGTATCTATAAAATGTGCTGCAGGCTGTATTACATTCCCCATTTTGAAAATTTAGAGGCAAGTGCTTAAAGAATGCTGTGATTAAAGTGGGTATTTTGATTACCAATAAGCTGGAGCACACAGGTGCCACAATTTATGTTACTTCAGGGAGCAGCCAGACTGAACTGGATATGGCTAAACTGAAGAGATATGTTGTAACATCAGCTGGTTCTACATCTGCCAAAAAAAAAAAATGCAGCTCATGGAAGCATTGTTCTTTAGACGCTTCCTGGCATTTGGCACAATAATTGAAACCAGCAGATGTCTAAAACCAGGTGGTAACACCCAGTTTTCTTAATCACAATCACTGTTTAATATAAAGGGTGGTGTCATTTCTCACAAGGACGTGGGATAACAGCTTTTGCAAAATTTCATGTCCCTACTTTGTCTCTGGAAAAGCACTAGCAAGTACTTGGTTGCTGGTCTTTAAGGCACAGTCAATGTGTGGAGCACAGCAGTGACATTCCATGAGCTGACTTTCCCTAAAGATTTCCCATGAGCTGCTGATCAGCACCTCTGATTTTCTGGTGTAATTCCTCCAGCACCTTCTGCATTGTGTCCTGCCTTCCCCTTTCAATAAGAGAGGGAACCCAAGACCTGAACTAGTCTTGACTCATAGTTGAGACTAAAATTTAGTTCTGTTTGATATCCTGGTAAGTCTTCTAAAGCTTCCATTTAGAAAACTTAAACTAGAGGGTAATCAGCCCTGACACAATTTTAGTCCCACAACTAAACAGGGTTGTATTCAGCAGAGAGAGGTTATTTTTGCTGGATCCATAAATTGATTTCCATGGGAATGCTGTACCTAGGAAGTGAAATTCTTGCCTTAGCAGAGATATGGAAAAAAGGCTGGGAGCTGTTTATGTCACATTTGCTGTTGGTGTTTTGTATCTGGCTAGGTACGTTTGCACGCACCCGCAGACAGAAGAGCTCCTATGAAATCTAGTTTAGGGCCAGATTCTAAAAAAACAGATACATATTTCCAGTAGAAGCTATACAATTTTAGCTTTCAATGGCTGAGTTCCACATCAACATAAATTAAATGTAAACACTGTGCCTAATTTGAATCAGAAAACTGACATGAGCTCTCAAAATTGAAACAGAGACAAAGGCAGACACTTCTGGAGTAAACTTGAATAATGTCTTTTTACCTTTTATATTTGTCTTTAAAATTTTCCTGCATGAAAGCACTATAATTTAATCTATACCAGACCTTTAAATTGTGTATAATTTATGAGGGATAAGAAAATGTCCTTTTCAACTCTTCTAGCCTACTGGATCTGACCAAATTTGAAAACATTTTATTTCTTGCATTGAGAAACAGATAAACTGAAATGAGTACATATTCAATCAACTTCTTAAAAAGAGCTTATATTTGTTAGGATCTGCACCTATGTATCACCCACATCTCCCTAAACAGTTTGGAGGTCAAACTGGAACTGTGGGTAGCCATGGGGACAAAACTGTGTTGGAGTCTAGGACGTGGAAAATCCCTCAGGCTTCCCTGGGGAGTCCGAGACCCCAGCTGGGACCCCAGGAAAGCATTGCCTTTGACCTTAGTCCATGGGAAAAAAACTTGCAACACTCAGAGATGAATAAAAAGCAACAAAGATTAGAAAGAAGTAGTAGTTTAGTTTGTCACAGGGTGAAGATTTGTAGTTTTGGGTTTTTAGTACCGAGATAGATGAGAGCAAGATGGAGGTTTTTGAGTGGTGTCTCATGCCCTCCTTCTTCTTCTTCTTCTACTCCATTTTCTGCTGTGACCATGGCACAGACATTGGTAGAATCACTTTGATGTAGAAATTGCATGTTTAGAATAGGTAGTAATTATTGGTGCAAAAATGCAAATATGGTACGTTCTATGAGTTAATTGGATTAGAAACCTTTAAAAGACCTTGAATTTCTCTGTCTGGGGGCTTGCCAGGGTGTCTTCCAGCATGCACAAAGCCAGGTGAGAGGTGGTGCGCAGACTTTGAGATAAGAAACTGAATAAACATCTCTAAAGACCAAAATTGCAAGTTCCATTTACCTTCTTAACCCTGGTCCTGGACTGTGTGGGAAAAACCCTAATCAGGAGCTCCCGAAGGAGAAGTTCCGTCAAGGCTGCGTGCAGCCCCCAGGCCAAGGTCCCCACAGAAGCTGGGGCTGAAGACGAGGGCAAGGCAGATAGGGCAGGGTCTCAGCCAGGAGCCACAGCCTCAAGTCAGCAAATGAGGTCAGAACTTAAGCACTGCATAAGAAGAAGCATATTTTCAAAGTATTTCTATATCACATATAAATTAAAACTGTATTCAAAACCTTTTTTAAAAGCATTCTTCAACCTTTTATAATCACTGTGAGTGATGATTTGTGTCCTCTCAGAGGAAACTGCCCTTTTCCTGACACTTTCTGTCTTTTATGTTTACCTTCAGATGTGAAAACAAATCCTCCCATTTGGGACAAACATCACACAGCAGCTGTGTTTCACAAAGCTCTTGCTTAACAGATACTGCTTGTCTTCATTTTCTTGTCAAAAACACCATCTTAGTGTCCATTTCATAATAGAATTGAAAGACCTTTCAACCTCAGAAACATGAATACAAAATTGCCAAGTAGATCTTAAAATGCAAGGAAGGACATTTCTAGTACAGCTGTCACTGGTGTAAAAGCCAAGTTTTTCCCTGGCTGGCTCAATCCTGACTCTGCATAGAAGATCTTGGAGTATGCAAAGCACATTGAAATAAGCTTGTGACTGGAATGCTAAAATATCTTAAGGGACCTGCCCTTTCCTTCCCTCATCACTCTTCATGCTTGTGTCATTGGCCTCTTGGTAAGTTTCACCACATTTTTCTGAAATCCTCTGATTATCAGTTTTGTACTGTAGGGTCATCCTCAGTTCCCCAAACAAAATTATCTCCCAATGACTTAAAAAGGAAACCTGAAATCCTGTGGGATTTTGTGCATTTGATGCAAATTTTTCTTGGGTTGTCTTAGATTTGTGATTTTCAAGGTGTGGAATAAAGAATTTTCAAAGGGAAAAATAAGGATAAAAATGTGTCAAATTGGAAGCTTGCGTCATTTGCTACAGATTCAGACTACTCCTGCTCCAAAATCTTGCATGCAATATAATCACAAATGAACATTCAATGGAGTCTTATCCAGGAATCAAATACTTTAAATTTGAAGTGCCAAACTGAGTTAATCCATTTTTTTTCTCAATTAGATTTAAGTGATTTTAGAAAATTGGAAAAAAAAAAAAAAA
>WEIU01023515.1:41883-52077 GCA_013389925.1 Aegithalos caudatus
GTAAAAAAAAAAAAAAAAAAAAAAGTGCTTTTTTATTTTGTTATGGTGATTTTAAATCTATAAATTAACTCCTGGACTTATGAACAGAAATTAATCAGAAAATCATAGGATAGTTTGTGCTGGAAGGGACCTTTAAAGGTCATCTAATCCAACTTCCCTGTCATCGGCAGGAACACCTTCCCATCGACCAGATTCCTCAGAGCCCCATCCAGGCACACCTTGAATGTTTCTAGGCTGGAGCCTTTACCACCTCTGTGGGTAAGATGTGCCAGTGTTTCACCACCCTTATTTTTTAAAAAAAATCTTTTATATCTAGTAGAAATTTATCCTCCGTTAATTTAAAATCAGTACCCTTTCTCCTGTCACTACAGGTCCTACTAAAATGTCTGTCACCAAACGCCTTCTCATGGTTAGGAAAAACAACCTTTCTCTTGATAGAATAACTTCAGAAGTTCACAGCTATTTTTTGCTCAGTAACTAATAAAATTAAAATATCTTCTGTCATTTTTCTTGTTAATTGTTCTGTGGCTTATGAGTCAATTCAATTTAAACAGTGTCAAATTTTGTTTTGGCCCAATGATTTATGGTACATTTTGTGACCTCACCTTACTGAGAAAGCCACTTTGGAAAGAACAATTTTGCTTTAAGAAGCACTATAATTATCTAATATAGCTCAGGCACAGCCTATCTTTTCCTCTAGGAAAACATTTCTCATGTATTAGTTCTGTGGGGTAATATAATATGAAGATATAGAAGTAAAACTTTTAGTTTGATAGCTAAAACATCATACTGCCTACTACTAAATTTATAGGAACAGAAAATTTTAAAAGCAAGCATCGAATTGCAACGCATGATTTTCACTCAAGAACTGACACTCACTCTTTTTTTAAATTATCAGGTTGTTTACAGACTGATTTGGCAGATTAACATTTATACCTTAAAATATACTGGTTGTAAACTTTGTGGAGTTTGTGGTTAGATAGGGACAGGCGATCGGAAGATATCGGGTTTGTAACGGAAAGACCACAGAAAACTCCTCCAACCCCCCAAGATAAGACATCACCCCAGGAATGTAAACCCCCCCCCTCTAAATGCATACCAGTACTTTTCCATTCTCCCTACTAACCTAAGAAGTGTAACAAGACCCCTCTGACGTAGTGATAAGACCCCAGAGTATAAACTGCATGCTTAAGATAATAAACGCTTTTGACCGTCCTCCATACTGGAGTATGCGTTCTCTTTGTCATTAGCCCGAGCACCACACAAAGAATGTGGTTGCCGTGCTGTTCTCTTAAAACCAGGCCATCATAATTGCAGTGGCAAAAACTGCAACAGGAGTTGACCTTACTTTGGTAATATTCCCTTAATTTTAAGTATTAAGTTTTAGAATACAAGGATTAGATAGAAATAATGTGCCACCAAAAAAAATTAAAACAGTAAAATGTGCAATCTAAATTTTTTGCCTCTTTTCTAATGCTGAATGTTCTTGACTTATTTGAAAAGAAATCCCTCAGCTGTATTCTTAAAATTTCTTTACAAAGCAGGTAAGTTAAATTGCTTGTCAACAAATTAGCTGTCATCACTTTGATCCACACTGTTATTACTACCTAGTTGGTCCAAATTTTTTATCAAAATGGATTTGGTGGAGACTGAGCTATAAAGCTATGTCATGAGAAAACAAATAGGAGAGAAACAACTTGAACTGGAAGGGAATAAAAAAGGCTTTAAACCTCTACTAATCATCATCTTCCTTAATACCACATGTTGTAACTATTAGAATGTAATTTAAAAACATAGAAATACATATCTACATAAATGTAGATTAATTTTCAGACATTTCCACTAATGTAATTAAAAATTTCAAGTTAAGTATTTCAAAACCCCCCACTATGGGAAATACTGAACATATTTTTGATGTTTTATGAAAACAAAATTCAAAAAAGTCAATATACAATCAGTTCAGGGACTTAACCAACTCAGATTAATGCAGGAAAAAAGGATGGGATACTATCTAATAATTTTATCATGCAGCCAATAAGGATTGGAAAATGAAGCATGAAGTAACATGTTTCTGATCTTCATAGGCAAAACGTTCAGGAGAAATAATGCTGAGCTTTCAGAACCTTGCTTTTGTTCTTTTGAGACTCCCAGCAATCAGTATCAGACATTTCTTCCTGCTTCTTGGTCTACACAATTTGCTGAGGTGTTTGAAGCTTCCTCTGTGATTAAACAGTCCCATTTGTTTACGGTGAGACATGCAGAAAGTCTGTCTAGCCTGTGTTCATTTTGTGTCAACTCTCTTCAGGCATCTTTGAAGTCATGTGAATCATCTGCTCTTTGCCTTCATTTTCTCGATTTAATAATCTAGCTCTGTAATTAAAGTTGAGCAGATAATAGTTTGCTTTCCCACTCTGGGGTCTCTACTAAAAACAGTCAAAAATACATGCCTTAAGATAATTTACAGTCTTGCTGTATCCATGGAAACATGATAAATGGAGAGAGTTCCAACAGACAACTGTTTACCCAGCTGTTTATTCTTGGTGGAAACACATCTTTTTGGTTGTCTTTGCCAAGTTTTCTTATTGCTCTACCTTCCAGGGCAGAGACCCTGAATACAGAATGTGAGCATCTGATTTTCATCTGTGTTTATGGAAGTTCCCACTTTTATATTATCTTCATGCTACCCAAGTGCATTTGCTCATTCTTTGGAATGATGTATGGAATTATTAAATATATTTTATTTCTTTTATATTATTTATAGCTGTGAGTAATGTTATTATGATATTTTAATAAATATCAGTCCAACAAGTCACCATCTTAACAATTTTTGTTATTGCAGTTGAACAAGAAAAATAAGATTCATTATGGTTATATTTTAAAAATCAGATGGAAAATATAAATGAGAAAAAAACACGTTGGTATGTAAGGGAAAACAAATTCATCTGTGCTCAGTCATACACTCACTGCTCATTTACTCACTGTGTTATTAATAGACAGAGTTTCTATTTTTGTCAAACAGGCTCAAGTCATCTATTCTTTTCATTACAATGCTCAAGACATTTAAGAACAGTATTAGAATAGTAGAAAACAACACAGACATGCATTGCACCAAGCCTTTATTTGCCATAATCAAGTACTAGAAAAGCAGAAAAACCAACAAATTACTTCCAGAGAACTGCCTCATTCCTTGAGACACTCTTACAACCCAAATATTCATTTCACACCTTTTACACTCATGGAACACCTTGCTAACTCCTTGTTAACAAACACAGTGTTGACAGTCATTAAGAAAATATTTTCATGTTGTATCTCAAAAACCAGTTACCTTTTTGCTATTCGTATTCTTATTGGGAAACTTGTGACCACCCACCCTTCCTGTGATCAGAAACTATTTAATAATTTCCATTCGAAATATAGCTGATCAAATAGTATTAGATATTGAGGGTACTTTTTTATTTAACTCAAAGAGCATTTCTTCAACTATGATGTCTACTTTCTTTTCATATTTACAGACCCAATCCTATCATCTTGAATCCATTTAATCTTGTTTGGTCAGATTGAGCAAAGTAACTTATTTTATGGTTTGACTACTTGAAGAACTCATGCCTTTATATATACATGTCATTATCTGTCTCCTGACTGCTTCCATAATACTTCTTCTTGCTAAGTTCAAGATAGCTTATCTTTCAGTGAGAATGAAGAAAAACTACCTTGAATTTACCATGAAATGAGTGCAGGCAGGCAAACACCTAGTAGATACTACCTTTTGGTAACTACTGAATCTGGATCCTTTCCAAATTTGTACTAACTGATACACATATCAATGTCTTGAGACTCCTCTTTCATTGCAGCACCTATTTAGTGTTGTGGGTTATGTAACCAAAAAGTGTTTATTGTATTTTCCATCTGTTGAAACTGGCTGGGGAGATGTTTTCTTTATCTCTTTTATAATCCATTCCTCATAACTCCGGGGGGAAGGGGTGGGTGCCCTCTGATAATAGGCCAGCTGTTAAAACAGGGTAGAGCAATGTTCCTTATCTCTTCCTCTCTTCTCCACTGACCTGTCCTCCCTCAGAGGGTATCTGCTGTTAATGAGCCATTAAGGCTCACCATGTGACTGAAAACAATGCAACATCCTATTGCAAGATGCTCTACCCAATGGGTGGAACCAACCATTCCTACCTAGATAAAACTGAGACTCAGGAACACCAGCACAGCCTGTTTTCCACTGGACTCCAGAGGACGACTGGACCCATCTCACCATCATTGGACCCATCTCACCAGCACTGGACCCATCTCACCACCACTGGACCGTTTCTACAGGATCCTCTCTACTCCACCAGAACACATCACTTCAGGAGGACTTATTTGAATTGCTTCCAACACCCTCACCAACAGGGTGTCAGGTCATATTCTGACTCTGTCAGGGTTTCTAAGATTTTTGTTTGTTTGCTTGTTTGCTTTTTTTATACTACCACATTTGTATTTTTAATATTCCTAGTAAAGAACTGTTATTCCTATTCCCATAGCTTTGCCTGAAAGCCCCTAATTGCAAAGTTATAATAATTTGGAGGGAGGGGGTTTACATTCCAAGGGGAAGTCCAGCTTTCCCTGGTAGATACCTATCTTTCAAAAGCAAGCATTTAGTTTTCATTTTTAGGGTAAATTTTATGTACATACTTGAATATACTTTAAAAAAAAAGTTCCAATCATTTGAGTAAAGATTTTTTTCCATTTCTAGCATCACTGGAAACACTTTGCATGTATTTTTTTGACAAGAATATACTTTAAGTGGCTCACAGGTATTCTATAGTTAACACTTGTATATTTGCCTTCCTTTCTTATTTACATCTGTTGTATTTCCAGTTTATGGCAGTCATTCTTCTTCTCAATCCCTGGCTGCATGACCTTGTACTTGATACTACATGTTATCCTTCTTATCACTCCAGTTCTCAAGGTCATACAGCTTTTCCTATATGATATTCTGATGCTTCTTTGTATTGATTGCTGTTCCCAGCTTTGTGTCATCAGCAGATTTTATCAGGGCACAGTTATTCTTTGTGCCAAGGTCACCAATAAAAACATTACATGTAATTGGCCTCAAGACCTATCCTTGAGGATAGCTGCCTTCTCCCGAGAACGCTGTTCTCTTTTTAGCAGTCTCCCTGTTAGTCAGTTTTTTACCTGCTTTGCAGCTTTTTTGTTGTGCTTTATTGTTGCCTAGAATTGGAAGAAAAACCCTCCAAATATGAGGATTCATAACATAAAGGGCAATCCTTTCATGAAAGCTTTCAGGTGCACAAAATATAGCTATGCACATATGTGGTATCAGATTTTCACAATTTTTAAAACTATGATTAATTAGTATATCTAGCAAGTAAATCCAACAGGATACAAGTTGCCTTGGTAACCCACCCTTGGACCTGCCCCACTGGAATCCCTCCAAGGGCTTCTTAGCCCTGTGTCTTGTTATGTCTCCCAAATGCTGGTGCAAAACAGGATGTCCTTGTTAGAAATTCTTTTCTTGAAAATAAGACTAAATAGAATTTCAAGAAGGTGACATGATGTGCAAGAAAGGGTAATTAATATTCCAAAGTGTAAAAAAGTACTAGAAACTACACAGCTATATATAAAGAATCTACAAAGCTACAAATATGTAAAAAAGGTAAAAATCTTTAGGTATCATTATCATCCCAGAAAACTTTGTTTAGGAGGAGGTGAATTAATCCTTTAAAATTTTCCTCTCTTTCCTTTATCCACGATGTTTGCTATGTCAGCAAAGACAGAGACCAGGTTGGTCTGGAATGATCTGTCATATGTTATCCTCCATTGTCTTTTCTCCCTGTTTTCCATGTGCCTCTCTGTCTTTGCCTTTTCCTTTAAATGCTCTAATGCTTTGCAGATTACTGTAATCAGACAGTCTGTTCATAGTAGAATAGGCATATGTGACTATGACCTAGCTTGTAAATAATCAGCAAATGCAAATTCAGATTTTTCCCATGGGGTATAGTGGTAAAGCCAACGCAGAGCCACCTCCTGCTGTTATTAAAACAAAGCCCTAAGGTCAGTGTTTGATTCTCTCGTACCTTCATAAGTACCCTTGCTACCAATCTTGTGGTTAACAGGAAGTCTTGCACTTCCACTCATCTCTTGGAATAAACAATTTCCTTTTGAATGTTGAAAAAAAAAATTCAGTTCCTTATGAAAGTGGTTCCCACCTCTGCCTCAGAGAAGTTAACTGCCTGCCATAGGCAGGATGTAAACAGTTCTACTCTCCTTTGTATTTCTGTTATAATAAACCCTGTTTCTAAAGCTCTCTGCCTGCATTATATAAGCGAGCATGGGTGCCTCATCCAGGATTGTGAACTGGGTGCCAAGGAACCGGAAATTGCTCACACTATTATTAATTCCATTTAAGAACCCTTCCTAATGTGATCTAGAAATAAGATTTTTTTTTTTTTAAAGCGTGAAGAGTGTTCAACAGAGAGGGTTTGTTTCATCATCCTCTATTTTTTCAGCTCTAAGCAAGGAGGAAAGGATAGCAAAATATCTTCTCAAGGTTGAAAACCTCCCAGGGCAAGTTTCTAACTCAGTGTTTAGCATCATCTCAGTTCCAATATATTTTACCAAGATGATTTTCTTTTACATTTGCCCAGAATACCGAGAGTCTCACCTCACCTTTGTAGTATTTTGTCCCACATAAATTTGTAAGGAATTTATGGCAAAGGCACCCACTACAGTAAAGTTGCCTTCAGCTTTCACAGACATTCTTCTCTGCTTTCCTGTTCTCACATCATATACTCAGAGACAGGCTAAATCCTCCCCAAATTAGCTATAGAAAAGTTTATGATAATAAGGTGGTGTTGCTTTATGCACAATGAGTTTCATCTAGCTTGTTTCTAACATTTGCTGCATTATTTTGGTTGCTTGGTCCTTCAGAAAACTCTCATACATTGACAAGATGCATATTATGATCTTTTTGAATGTTCTCTAAAAGAAAATACTTTTAGAACATCTTACTTCCAGACAGAGCAAAAAATAAAACACATTAATCATGTCCTGTAGAATGTCACTATTATAGATGCTGTGGAGAGTTTCCACAGTGGCAGTAAAATATTCATATTTTCAGAGAACCAATTACAAGGTACAGTAAATCATTTAAACATGTTATTGGTGATACCCAGAAAGCAGTGAGAATTTCTTCCTGTACACATAATTACCTGAGGCAACCACTTCTTTTCATGGTCAGTGAGGGGAAAATTATAGCTGATGGTGAAAAGAGGAACTTGTATTTTCAGAGAAAATTTATGACATTAAAAATCAGCATTTTCCATCTTTGACTTCAGGATTGGAATGCAGTGTTCACCTCAGCAGGTAGCAGAAAACAAGCTCCAAAAATCTTTTTGAAACCTTACCAGTATCTGAAAGTTCAATTTGATTACCCTTCCCACTCCTGTAGTATCCCTGTCCATTTTGTCTGGACTGTCTGTGAAAACAAGATCAAAGAGAATTTTCCTAGCACTGTAAGAAGACACAGTTGCTTTGTTTTCTGACAAAGGCCTTTTTCTTAGTAGTATTCCTTAACTTCCACAATAATGTAAGTTAAAGAAAAATAAATTTTCTGTCACCATTCCTCATGTTTTCAACTTTTTGTATTCTAAATCCCTCTCTGACAGCTTGTCTTTTCACAATGCTGCCAGGTCACTGGCATTTGGTTTGGGGGATATTGTGACCATTTTATATGTATGTAAGAAAACTCATGGTTATTGTCACCCTACTCCTTTCCTTAGGTCCACACTCCCCATGTATCTGCATGCTTTTCACAACTTATTGTAAATATGGATTGCCATCTCTCTGGAGATTAGAGAATAGCCTTTTCTTTTTATATTTTATACACAAAGCCAGGAACTCCCAGCAATACCATGACAGAATGATATAACAGTAGAAAAAAAGTCCCACAGGTGCATCTTTTCAAGCTGCTGGATACAGCTGAACAACGCTGGGTATGTGGCAGTGTAATTGTGGAACAAAAGATGCACACATTTTCTCTTGCCTAGTTGCTGCTAATAGTTACTATGGAAATGTAAATTAAATAATTGGTGATGTGTTGGACTATAAGTATACCTCAGAATGTTGACTGAAGTTCCTGGTTTTTAAAGCAAAACTATATTGAAACAATATAAATGCAACTATGTGTCTGAAACACAAAGAGATGTCATGTCACCATTACTGAACTGCTCTCTAGATAGCACTCCCAGACCTGAGTGAGAAGATATGTTGGTTTCAGCAGAAAAGACAAAATCTCTCTCCTTCCTCAACCTCTCCCTGTTTTATTCCTTTCCTTGTCTTCGTCTTTTGTATTTTTGTTGCCCTTGTTGTTTACTTTTCTGCTAGGTAATTTCTTTGGTTCTGTTTGACATTTTTGTCTCAAATATGATTCCTTCACTCTTGTCAGAGAAACTCTGTGGCATTAAACTACCAAGTTTAAAAGACGGAGAAACATTTTTAAGCACACTTGTCTGAGTTTAATTGGTTTTGTTTGTCACACTAAATCTCCCTCTTGTGATAGACCTCCTTCCTTTGCCATTAGTGACTGGATCTTCACAATTTTCTTCTCTTACCTTTCCAGGCCTCCCAGAAAAAGAATGCATGCTTTGAAGTACCACTGACCTTCTTTGACTATGTAATGATTATGCTGTGCTTTCCAGAAAAAACATGCCACCCAAGAGCCAGCAGACAGCAAGCTCTGATTGCAACCAGGGTGATTCTCCTGTTTACACTGACATCGATTGTAAATAACCCCACTGAAATTAGTGAGTCAACCCTGTGCATTGGTGTATATCTGAAATGAGAATCAAACCTCTGTGTTATTATCTCCACACATTGATAAAAGCTTCCTACTGTTCCCGCTGCAATATAAAACCTACACACAGCAGCTTTAATACCCATGGGCACAGTTCTTACTTATAAAAGTTAACTGAAATTAAGTGTCTAAATAAAGGCAGGCTCTTTGAAGATCAGATTGTTTCCCATCGCTTCACTTGTTATCACTATTGCAAAGCACTACTGTGATTGTTACCAGCTGTAAAAGGTACATGGCTTTGCTTTTAAAGAAACGTTTGTAACAGGGGTGACACTTGGCAGTTTCTTATGGCAGCACTCGGAAATGAATTTGCAATGCATTAGCCCTCCATACACACACATAAACACACCATGTTGGGCTTGTAAATGGTATTCATATATACATAATCTACCTTACCTAAGCTGCCCACATGCTTTGTGCTGCTCTACAAGGATTGGAATGAAGCCACATAATCAATCACTTAGCACTGATTTCATGGGCAGAAACGATGACTTCATACCTCCTATTGTTTTAAATTTTTAAAATGACACAAAAAGAACTTTTCCTAATGGTGTGTGCACATAATTATATGCACACATATATAATTGCATTCACAAAGACACAAAAACACATGCATCCTTTAGAGGTTTTGTTGTTGACTTCAGTGAGAGATGCATTTCATCTGTGTGAAAGTGTAAAGTGATTGCAGACCAAAATAAATTACAGCGTTTTGCCCTTTGACCACCTTTCTTCTGCACATGCCAAGGCATCACCTCAACACAGGAAACCAATGGGCCCTCTGAAAGACAGGTTGAAGTGTTTTAAATCAGCCTCCAAGACAAATGTTCTCTCCTTCTTCAATATGGCAGAATTTGAACATTCAAATATCATTGTATTTCTGCCTAACAGGTATAAAAACTTTTTGTTGTTGTGCCTCAAACCCTATAATGAACTTCATTTTACTTGCCACTAGGTTTCTTTTAAAATGCTTGCCTTAAAGCAGACAGCATAATGCATGTGACTGTGCAGTATGAAGTCATCAATAGGAAGTTCATAGTTAAATAGTTCAAGATTTGAAGGATTAAAATGACATTATTTCACAAATTAAGAACTAGATTTCATGTCCAAATTCAATAAATTAATTTTTCAGAGGACAATTGAAGTACAATATTATTCTTTAATTTGATACTTGGTGACAGTTGCATCGGAAACAATTAAAATTAGTCCACTGGAGCAATTAAATATGAAGAACTGGACAACTGTAATCCTTCAAATTTTCAAATTTCAAATATGCCTTCAGTTTTACAACAATTTTTTAGAATATTTATAAATTTTTAAATATCAACAGAAAT
>WEIU01023515.1:52091-89875 GCA_013389925.1 Aegithalos caudatus
TATCAACAGAAATTATTTCCATTTTTTTTTCATAAAACATTTTTTACAGAAATACTTTTGGAATCTCTTATCATTATAAACAAATAAACATCCTTAAAACTTCTTAAATTAAGGTACTATGTGTCTTCTCTGGGTTTGAAAGCGAAAGTAAGTGTGTCAGTAAATATTTTAAAGATTCCACCTAATCTGAATTAGGACTATATAGACATGGATATGTCAATTTATGTTGTGCTTTCAGGATGAAAGGAAATTCTTATGGAAATAAGAGGTATGTAGCTATGGATATGTTGGGAATAACCTTTCACTTCTCAGGAAGACACAGGAGCAATAGTTGTCCTTTGCATTGTGTTCAAATGTAACCATGTGAAGTTAGGAAATTCCTTGAATTGTAATGTTAATGGTTCAGTAGTCATTACTGTTACAAATGTTAATATACAACACCTCAAGAGCTTCCAAGTGTTTTAGGAACTGAAAAATCACCATTAAAATAACTATACTTTTCAGTGACAAGAGTTCCTTACAGATCAAACACTAGTATGTTTACCTGTCACAATTCAAATGTTTATTCAATTTTAAAACAAACAAAAATCTTCAAGAATATTTACTTGAAGGTATTGACGTATTGTCAACAGCAAAAAGAAAAATAATAGGAAAGAAAAGAAAAACATTTAATTCTAAAAGAAAAATACATTATTTCCTTGAATTCCATTATCTTCTTTAATTAACCATGATTGGACCCCTTCAACGGGTTCATTTAACTTGCTGTTTTAATCACTCATTTAATTTATCTAGAAACAATCATGTAAATTATAAACAGTAAATCAGGTAACAAGTAATAATGACAGATAATACAGTTACTTTATTCTCCGTGCAATGAATGCAATGATACGATTTTATCAGAGAAGGGAAAGAGCAGCATTAGCTGATTTCTCAGTGATCTCTTGTCAGATACATGCAGTGAATTGGGAGACTCACTTTTGAGTCTGGAAAAACTGGCCCCAGAATCCTGGGACTGCAAACAAAGATTAGTAGTGATCAATATCTATGCACAAGAACTGAGGCCTAGTTTGCTATCTGAGAGTCATTTGCTCCAGGGAGGTACAACAAAACAACTGTAAGTCTGAAATTTTTTTTGCTCTAGAATTTTCTCAGTCCATAGCTGTGCACCCACAAAAAGTCAGGAGAATGCGATTGTCCTCTGTGCGTGGTACATGCCTGGGTACACATGTACATAACCTGAACCAAGGCAAGAAAAAGGTCCGTGAGTGATAAAATACTATCTTAACTTCTTTAAAGAGATATTTTTGTCAGACAAATGCCTAAAGGAATTTAATCCTGCTGTTTCAGCAGTGATTGGATTTAAGAACTGAGGAGTGTGTTCTCCCACTATCTTGGCAGTCCTATAAATATGTACCTCTCCTCTTATGAACCCTCAGGCCTGTGATGTCCTAATCCTGGACCATTCCATGCATATGAAAATCTATTGAAAACAAGTAGAAAAGGAAGACTGGCAAACACAAATCAGATGTTTCTTTTGAAGTCTGAGACACAAAGGTATAGCCTGTATTTCTACAAATATGCAGAATTTATAACTTTGTAATACCTATATTTTGTAGTGAATGGCAGAATTGCTTAGGATGATCAGTTCATGCCTTTTTCCTCTATTTTCCAACTACATGATGTTGTACAATAATTGTGTGAAGCATGATATATCACTTTTGAATAAATGATTTTAGAAAATGAGCAGTGAATCTTCTTTGTCTACTTAGGCAAAGAAAATTATTGTGACAGTGCAAAATAAAACCTATAGTAGCATCTAGACCACAATGTTTATTACTATCCACTTTAAGAGAACATTATGTTTAACCAAAATAGCCGTTGCTTATTTTTATCGTTATATTCACTCTGCATATGCATGATCAATTGGAATATCTATTTGAAGAATGAAAAAGCCAGCTACATGTTTCAGAACAAAAATTCCTTCAATTTTCTTTACATAAGCTGGTAAGGTATATTTGAACATTTTCATTTAAACACTGTTCAGTAAAACTTTCTTTAAAATCTTCAAGTATGACTAATTTCCTGCTTTGTTCAGTGAGTGAGTTTTTTTCTGCAAATACACAGAACTTTACAATTTAAAATTTACTTTGGTATTTAGAATACCAGCCAAAAATGGTAAAATAATTTTACATCTCTAAATAATTTTACATACAAGTTTATAAAGAGCCACCATTGATTCCTCTACCTCCATAAGATACTACATTTTCCTCTCTATTTTACCAGACTTACATGTATAGCACATTTTTCTACACATAATTTTTCATTTCTGTCATACTGCAGAAATGCTGACATAAAGTCCTCAAATACTGGCTTGAGAATATTTTGGCAAAAGCTATTAAAAATCTATTAAAATTTTTCTTTGCCTTGGAACTCCTGACATACAAATAATTACAAGAAATCAATTTGCTGGTAATATTCCAGAAAACTTCACTGCACACCTCAGAGAGATTATTGTCTTTTTAGGGCCATCAGCCCTAAAAGAAATATTCACCTAAACAGGTTTCAACCTGATTCTTAAAATCATTTCATGTTTGTGGTTCTGAGCCTCATTTGCTGGAAAAAAATCTGTGGCTGCTTTGGTAAAGCTTTAGTAACATCACTCTTTTCTGATGATAAAAGAGCAGAAGGGGATTCCCGGGCCTAAGTGTCCTTTTCTGCAGTTTTTTCCATGAAGTAAAGACTTGAATTTCAAAGTCCTCTTCAGCAAGTCCCTGCATAGTTCTCACATGTTACAACTTCTGCTCCTACCATCAGCTACTATCTCAGCTGTCCAAACAACAATCACCAAGGTAATTGAGAGCACTGATCTTCTGATAATTTTGTTGAAGACCTTTTTGTTTAATTCATCTGGTGCTCAGATGTGCCATGTTCCTCATATATTGTATCTGATAGTCCCAGCTATTAATTTCTTATTCAGGTCCATAAACAGAGCACCTTTCTTGACTTCATTTTACTTTGGCTTCAAGGCTACATCTAAATGCTTCTTCCTGCATAGCATCCAGCAAAGGTCTCATTCCAACTACCTAAGTGAAAGTCTTTTTGAAATCTAATTATTCCTTTTGTAGTTTGCTTTTCTGTTGTGTTGTTGTTGTTGTTGTTGTTGTTGTTGTTTTTGTTTGTTTGTTTGTTTGTTTTTTAACTGTAGTATCTGTTCAGTGGTCGATTTTGTGCTGCTTGTGTCCATTGAGATTAGCACTGGAAATATCAAATTTTGACCTAATTTTTATGCCTTTTCAATCCTTTCTTTCTCCACTGGCATTTTGTTCTCTACAAAGTCATGCACAGCTTAGTCTTCTAAATAGTCAAGATCATTCACAACCTGCTAGCCACTCAGTGACAACTGCCTTTTATGTTTTGCATTCAATCTTTCTTCCTTAGTGCTCTTCATGCTTGAGAAGACCTTCCAATAGCTGTCTAAATCTACTTCATTGTTGTCCTTCACATTTCCACTTAAATCCTCCTGTTCTGTCACATTTAGAGACATATAATTTGAATTAGGTTCAACATCTTCATTCCTGCTGTCTAAACATTTCCTTGTGTTCTCCTTTTGTCTGTATCTTATCTTTTCTTTTAATTTCAGATTGAAATTACTCTAGCAAAGAAACATTTTTGTTTCATCTTCCCACCCCATCTCACATTACCATTTTATCCATGACGGTGAGAGAACTTAATAGAGGCAAAAATTATTGATACTGAATCATGTTGGTTGCTCCATACAACTACTAAATCTGAAATTTGTAACAGAAGACTATATTTCCATATCGTTTTTTCATGTCCCTCTTTTCTCTGACTTCTCTCCATTGAGTTTCCTTTTCACATTTTAGTCTCCTTTTATTTAGGAAGTTCTCTTCTTCTGTCTCTTCCACCATTATTGCCTTGTGCTTGTTTCTTTGTCTCAAATGAGTGTTCATTTATGTCTCTATTACATTTACATATCTCCTTCATTCTTTCCCTCCTATGCCTCTCTCTTCTCCCCTCAACCTCTTATCTTTCTTTTTCAATTCTTCTAAAAGATTCAACACCTGAAAAATGGAAGCAAATTGAAGTTGTTCTTGACCTTAATGCAAACACAGACATTCAGAAAAAAATTAAGATTTTTTTGCTTTTTTTTGCTTTTTTTTTGCTTTTTTTTTCACTCAGTGTTCTGTGGTATATATACTTGGATCAAGCTTCCAAACCAGTTTCACCTGATCTAAATGCAGACTAACTCATCTTCCTGCTTTTGGCCTCCAAAGAATCAAGTATGGAAAAGCAGAAAGAATTGCTACAAGAGAGACATTTGAGAGTGGGATCCAACTGTTTCAAGTCTATTTCTTTTTGGTGCAAAGTGAGTTCCCATGATATTGCAAAAGGTGCGGTATTTTTCTAAGAGATAGTGTTCCAAGATGGTTGCAGAATATTTTGTGAAATCCCATCCTTCACCATCTTTTTTCCTAGTTTTATTTCAATGTTTTTTGAGGGCTTTAGTCAGTAGAGGCAAGCTGGATAAAGCTATCTAGAAATAGATTTTTTTTTCCCTCTGGAAAAAAAAAACAAAACTTTTTTCTGTCAAAGATTAAAACAAATATTGTTTCTACATTATTTTTCAATGAAGTAGAAGATTCTGCTGTTCTGCCAAGACAGACTTTATGATCATAGAATGTTTCCTTCCTCCAAATTTCTGAGAACTTGATAGATAATTGACACCTGTAATTACATTTAGGTAAAAACACAATTTTTTATTGAAAAAAGCCATTTCAGCAGGTTTTTTTTACACTTTAATAATCAAGATTTAAGACCAGGCAATAATCAGGCTGTAAAATATTTTTTCTGTTCATGATATTTTTTTTCACTTTTTATCTAAAAGAATTTGCAATCCCAGTTACAGTATGTGATCAGAACAATCATTGTGAGGTTCTATTGAGGACTAAGAAACGGGCTTTGGAGCATGTGAAATAGCTAAGAAAGTGCTAATGGATGAGTGTTTAATGGAAACAGCATACATAATTTGTAAAAAATCACTCTTTAAAAGTTTCTGCCCCCAGAAGAGTTTTTTCTCTGTGTAATACCATTTACTATGATCTGTTGGGGTCCTGAGCTCTAACAGATGATTGCTGATAACTCAGTGTGGTGATTTAAAACACAGTCAACATCAGTTCTTTGTTTCCTTTCCTCCATTGAAGGCTATGACTGCCATTGCAAAGGCATTAAAATGCAGCCTGCTCCTAGCATCAGGTGCTCCAATACACAAGGCTTCAAGAGCCTAACCTGCCTCTGAGGGCTGATGAAGCACTTTTGTGAACTACAGGTAAGGCAAGCTGGCTGCTTTCAGCAGCCAGGAGGGCTGCTGTGATAACTTCCAGCAGAAGGTTACTCTGCTCCACAGGACCACGATGTCCTGGACACTACAGCTTCTTGCTCAGCAATCATGATTCAGAGCCTACACACCACATCCACCTCAATAGAAAATTTTCTGTGATAAAGCTGTTTCTCATACTGGTGGCTTTGTCATACTGTATGTTTTGTCACAGTATATTTCCATATAAAACAGTACAAAATAAGATAATGAGAATGACAAAGTGTACTGAAAGGATTCAAAATGTGTGCTGCTGTGTAAATTTGGACTGCAATTACAGAGTTTTATGAGAACACAAAACCAGTTCAGGGTCACCATAATAATGATGCTGCCAGTTCTTTAATTGCTCTGCTTTTCATTGATTCAGAAAAGGATTGAATCAGATCCTTGTGTTGCATTGTGAGTCAAAGCCATCGGACCCTGTGTTCCATCAATTGACATAAATAAACTCACTGTGGAGAGTCATGGTGTGCCTGAGAGCCTTCAGTGCCACCCATGGCCCCTGGGAGAATTTGTGCTTCCTTTGGCCCATGTGGGGTCACTTGTCAGTGCAGTCTGCACAGCTCCCTACTCTCCTTTCTGGCTATAGGAGACGACATGCAGGGGTTCTGAGCAATTGTTAGGATGTTCCAGAGTCCTGCTTTGTAGATTTGCTGTGCTGTGGGTCAAGGAGTGCCCTGTCATTTTGTAGCTCACCTTAGAAACATCTGTCTCAAAGAAGGTTAAGGCAACTGCAACTCAACATAATTTCCAAGGCAAATTACCCGAGGAAAGGAAACATCTACAGCATTACTTGATCTGAATAGCACAAGTGTAAAACCTCTTGAATGTTAAAAAGGTTTCACAACATTTTAAAGAATTGCTCATCGGAAAAGCAAGTTTGGAAAACTTTTTCTTGCAAAGTAAAGGCTCTCCATTGCCAGCATGCTGACAGTTTAAGTGTGCTCCTTCTCACGGTAGTTTATTGCTAGTGGCACTAATGGTTGCTGATCCACCACTCAATATGCACATCACGTTTCTCTTCAGCAGTGGCAGCCACATAAAAGTTTGGCTCATGTATGAATTTTTATGTTGCAGAGAAAAAAAAATTCTGAACTACTGTATGCCTGCCTTCTTCTTCACTTCAGAAAAGTCAATGTGCAAAAAACACGTAAGCAACATCCTGCATATTATATATATAAGTACTGCATATTAATTAACAAACAAAGTTAACATAGTTATTTTCTTCCTTAATATTTTATATGAAATCACTATGAAGAAAATAGCTTACTAATCAAATAATATTTTCTGTCAACCAGAGGAGAAATAAAAACTCTCTTAACCTCTACTCCATCTATTGAAAATTTAAGACACTTGCTCTTAATTCTCCAAACTCTTTTGTAACCCAGCAGTGAATATCTGCATCACAACATATCTAATTATTCATGCTTTTTCTCAAGCCATTGCAGGTCCTTCATTCAGCTCTAGGAGTCCTATATCTTTCCACAAGTACCCTGCCCTACTCTGCAGTACTCTTGCACTGATGACACTGGTAATATGGCAGACACAGATTTCCATAATTCCTACCATCATTCCATTCATTCCAAGAACACAGCAGTCCAACCTGATACTGCCAAACTCAGGAGTCTGACCAAAATCATATTTTAATTTTCAGCAAACACACACTAACTTCAAGGAAGTGTAAGGGAAACTGGAGCCACTGTATATTGGCAGGTATTAATATTTTTCTTCTTTGATTATTAGAATAAGTAATAATTTAATTTTTTTTTAATATTCTTGCACCACAGAACATGAAATTATTTATGTGATTAACTGATAAAGAAATTACAGAAAAGTATTTAGAGATGAGTAGAATACCCTTTTCCTAACTGAAAATCTACCTCACGTTTCATTGATGAAAAATGTGTCTTATTATCACTGCTTTTGACTACTGTGGCNGCACCACAGAACATGAAATTATTTATGTGATTAACTGATAAAGAAATTACAGAAAAGTATTTAGAGATGAGTAGAATACCCTTTTCCTAACTGAAAATCTACCTCACGTTTCATTGATGAAAAATGTGTCTTATTATCACTGCTTTTGACTACTGTGGCAAAAAAAAATAAAAGCTTTAAATATAATCTACCACCCATTAAGGAAAAAACAAAGTAATAATCACTCAACCCAGATGACCGGTAGAGTAAAATTTTGCAAATCTAGTTTTAATCTTGAAAGAATCACTTTTCCCTTTTTGACTTCTCTATGCTGTCATAGTTCATATCACCCCAGGCCTGTAATCCATCTGGCCTGTAGGTGACACTATTACCGCTATCCATCATTTGTGACTATTTCATAAAAGTTGTGGTGTATATAGGAAGAGTGAGAAAAACCAACATAAGCAGATTCTGGTTGACCTTTCCTTACTGAAGAATCAAGAATAACTTCTTTACTAACTCTTCCTGCTTTCTAAATAGAATAAAAAGAAGCAAATGTGAAACGTTAATTCTCTTGCTCTTCAAAGACACATTCTTGAGATACATAAATTCCTTGCTGGATCAACAGCTTGAAATAGAGAGCAAAAATGATGTTTGCAATACTTAATTATTTTTTTAGGTTAACCTTGTAACCACTGGGAATTCCTGTTTGGCGAATTCCACAATTTTACTTTTTTTCTTGTGTGTCTTCCTGCCAGGAATTTTTCCCAGATTTCAATGAGGAGTGACTTAAAATGCATAAATAATGCATAATGAATCCATAAAACATAAAACGCATAAAACAAAAAACCCCAAACAAACAAAAAAACAAACAAAAAAAGCTGCCAAGTCATTCCCCAGTCTCTGCACTTGATATTCTCCAGCCCCTCCAAGCTGGCCATCAGTGTCACTAGAAGTGAAAGTGAGAACCACAGGGTTGCTGATGCTAGCACCTCTGTGTCAATTGCTGTAATATTCAGTGCCCTTGGGATGAGAATGTTTCTCCAAGCTGCAAGCCATTAATGCCACTGTTAAGGGTCCTCCTCAAAAAACCATTGACAGAAAAAAGAGAGTGCTCTTTCTACAGCCAATAAAAATAAAATGCAGCATATGGGAAAATTAGGTAATTGCAAGAACAGAGAGGAACATTTAAAATATGATTTAACCCCTTGGGTATCCAGCATAAGTACTGCACCTGTGAAGAGAAGCAAGAACTGGGATTCATCTGAATGTATGTAATACCAAAGCACTTCTCAAAAACTTTGCATAGAAATGGAAACACCTGAAGTTCTATTTATGTAAACTCTTCAAGATGTACAGTCAATCCCTGTCTGAAAATAATGTAAGAATTAATTTTCTACAGAGATTTCTAGATTTCATGGTCTTTACTAAGATGGTCATAGCTTCTCATCTCTCTGGTACTTCAACCTAGTATCTCAAAATCACAACCTGTATTAAATAAAGAAAAAACAAAAGAAGAAACATCCTAAAACATTGGTGCTGTTAGCTATCTTCCTGTGATAATGTCCCTAATTTTTATTTTCTAAAACACCACTAACAGGGCTGAATAGTCACTTGGAGGATAACCTCATCTCAGGTAATTTCCTTTCACTGGAAAACTTCGGGATGGAGTGGTGGAAAAGTATAGCAAAAAAAATTCTTCAGGCTGCAGGTGAGAGGAAGGTGGAGTTGCCATTACCCATATCCACCAAGATTAAAGTATACTTGTTACATATTAATGGACAGCAAGTAATTATGCCGCAGTTCATTGACCATGAGAAAAATCTGATTTTGGAAAAAAAGCAAAATTGCATCCAAGTTCCTCCAGCAATATAAGTTTACAGCTGTGGCAAATTGCTTATCTATCTGAGCATTCTCTTAAATCAATCAGTGGCTTTTTCAGTTATTTTAAACATGGATACAAATCAAAACACAACTGCTTTTATCTACACCCAATGCGGCAGACACAATGTTGATAAACACATTATACAATCTGGATTGAATAACATTGATTCCTTCCTGCCATTCTCACTCTTCCCAGAGAAAAGAATCAAATATCGGTTGCCAGAATAAAAATAGTAAATACAATGAGATGGATTAAGAAAGAAAGCCTTTGTTAGTATATCTTTATGATTTATTAAGGGATGCTTTGATCTGGAATACTGAATAATAATACATTTACAAACATCATGATTTTTTATTAATGAAAGGTATATAATAGAAAGTAATGAAAAATGTCATTATGCAATGCATTATGAAGTTACAAAAAGACATTACATGAGGGATAAATATAAAATTAAATTGAGTGATAAGCTGCATGATGAAGTTTAAATTAAACCTAGATCCTCTAAACAAAGGAAATTACTATACATCATGAGGTGAATATTTTAATATTTTAATATCAATTTAGTCAGAAAAATTATAGGGACAGAGAAAAAAAAATCACAGTTGATAATGTAAATTTTGTATTTTTTTTAAAGAGCTCTTAGAGAAAATAAACTCCTAAAATTAATGTCACAAATTATGAATCTGAAATTTATCTGAAAGAGGGTAGGTTTCATTTTTATATTATGAAAAAATTCTTTCCTGTGAGGGTGATGTATTAGGGTTCCCAATACCTCTGAGGGTCCAGCTCTTACAGAGAAATGGCTTAAAGTAATTAGTGAGATGGCATGGTCGAGTATGTCTTGAAAAATGAAAAGGGTTTAATAAATGAAAGAATATAATACAAAAACAACAAACAAAGTGGAGCACAGTATAGGGACAGGTCCCATATACCTGCTAAAACACCTTGAGAATGCCCCAAGCACCTTTGTTCTCTCTCTAAAGTTCTCAATAGTTCAGGTGGGCTATTTGGCCCCTGGCCCAAAGAAATTGGCAACAGGCTTTGAGCTACGCTTTCCAAGCCCAGTCAATGCCTCTGTGCTGGCACTGAGCCAGTTACAATGAGAAGGGTACAGAACTTTACAGTTAAACTTCCTAAAGTGTCTAGAGGTAAACTGAAACTTCTTCCTTATACAGAAATGCCCACTCGGGGGTGGGGAGTGCATTACTACAGTGACGAGACACTGGACCAGGTTGCCCAGAGAAACTGTGGATCCCTGGAAGTGTCCAGGTTGGATAGATAGGGCCCTGGGAAACCTGCTCTAGTGCCTGGCATTCCTACTCATCGCAGAGAGGCTGGAACTACATGGAAAGGTTTCTTCTAACTCAAACCATTTTATGATTCCATACGTCCAAATTCTACTTTACAAATAAAAGCACTGGAAGTTCATTTTTTTCTCTGCAAGCCATCCTTAAACTAGTTGTTTCTGTGAAGAAACTTTCTTTTGCATGTATTGTCTGATAATTTTCTTCTTCAAGATTTCTTGCACATTCCTCTGAAACATTTAGAATAGACCAGTACTGGAAACAAGACACAGGCCTTGATTGCCTGTTCCTTTCTTGACAGTTCCTTTCATCTGTGCTGCATCATAGTCTGTCAATGTATGGGACTGCACTAGAACGTATGTAATGAACACAGGAGGCATTTCTTGCTGACTTTCCTTCCACCCACATCCTCTGCAGCTGTCTCTGCAACTGCCTGTAACACAAACCTGCTATATCATACTCCTTAATTGCTTTTGCATTGGTCAAAATTATAATTATATGTACCTAGTAGGATAAAATGAAAAAAGTTCTCACAGTGAAGGGGAGAAAGGATAGAAAACTCAGGTAGGGGTCGCAGATCTGTTGCTTGGGCTCATCTCTACTTAATTTAAATACTTAAGAACTCCTGGATTAAGTAAGAAGCAATGGATATGTAAAAAAATGTTATGATCAATAGCAAAGGTAAAAATCTTTTAGATGGGAATAATTGCAGTGCTAGAATGTATATGGGAAAATAATCAATGTTTAGACATACTTGTGATATGAATAAACTTTCCCAGTATTATCCAGGAAAACAATTTACTTTTCCAAAATGTTGTTGTTGACACAAAAATCCTCAAGTTCTAAAATTAACTAAAACTTTCAAAATCAATTATTACCACTAGCAACTTTGCAAACCAGATGCCTTAGGGAAATGGAAACATCCATGCCTTTCTGATAAATCAGGTAGTAACTGCAGGTCTGACAGGTCTGATGGAAGCTATCATGATTAGCCTTATCTATAGTTCCTTTTTTATTACAGCCATTTGCTTCTTCAAGAAAATACTCCTGTCTGCCTGTAGCATAGCTTAGAGTTACAGTAAAAGTAACCTGTTTTTTCTCACCAAACACAAGCAGACTAACTCAACAATCATTACACAGAACAGGCATGGAGAACAGAAACTCAGAACATCCCATCAGTATCACAATCTCAACTTCATGACAGTAAATCCTTCATAACAGTACTTCATAACAGAAATGCATTAAGCAAAAATAGCCAGTTAGGGGCTTATGGCACTCTTTTAAACTGCATCCTAGTAGTTCATACTGATTTCTAAGTTATCAATAATTTGTAGCTCAGTTACTGCAGAGCCAGTGCCTAACAAGCATTTACAATGTCACTGTGTTATTTCACCTAGGGTACTCTGGGCTAGAATGCTAACAAAACTCATGGGAGAAAAACAAAGCAGAAAGCTCTTAAAGGTCCTCCTGGTATCACCATCAGGAAGCAGACAATGTTCATTATCCATTCCCATCCTGTGGATTTAAAATCAGCACAGGGGAATAGCAAAGAGACGCAGGTACCTTTGCAAGGACACAATCACCTATGCAGAGTGCCCAACATTCAAAGGGACCTAAGATTTTCTCACTCTCTGCCCTTTCTCATTCTGTTTGATTGAATCCGTCATTAGACCACTTGTTGTCAACCTTTTATCATCAAGATGCAGGAAGAATCCTGTACTGCCTCTTTTTTTGGATCCCCCCTATTACAGCTAGTACAGAGCATCCTGTGACTCCAAACCTCCAAAAATCCTAGAATACTTCTTCAATTACTTTTTTCCAGGAAATCTTTCTGATCCATTCCACACTTTAACTTTGCTTTCAGTTGTCATATTCTGAACATTATTCCATTGTTTTACATAATTCATTAGCCAAAAATAATTAGCATTTTTGTATGACCAAATTTTGTTTCTAATTATCATACTTCAGAAGGACTTTTTGTATAGGTTTTTATTTTAGTGAGACTGAAAACTCCCAATTTTTCACAAAAAAAAAATGCATTAAGCATTTTCTTCAATATGAAAGATGAGTAATTTTAAAACATTGTATTGCTCTGTAATATGACTTGGGAAGTAACCAGCCACAAATGGATACTGACTGCTGCAGTCTAGTTTCTGTTAGATTGACTTCCACTTTGATTTGAATAACCTTGATTCCTACTGCAGCCAAATGGAGATTCGAATGTTCAAATCCTCAAAAAATCAGGCCACATCTAAGAGTGCTGATATTCTCTAAACCTTTCTGTCCTTGCTTGCTTCTTAATTCACAAAGGGTATAGCAATATCTTTGAACATAGTCTGTAGATTTTCTGGTGGTTATTTCCCCAATCACACTATTTCCTCTGGTTATATGTCAACCATGGACTAGATCTGAAGTGTCAGCACAAGCATGACAAGTAATAGAAATATGCGGCAATGTTTGGCATTCATAAAAATCAGTTTAACATGCAGGGTAGTTTGATCTTGGCTGAATACCAAGTGCCCACCAAAGGCATGCTGTCAGTCCCCTCCAGCTGAACAGGGGAGAATAAAAGAATTAAAAGTTCCTGGGTCAAGATAAGGACAGATCATCCATTGATTACTGTCACAGGCAAAACAGACTTGAGATAGGGAATTAATTGAACTTATTACCAATCAAATCAGAGAAATAATAATAAGAAAAATCTTAAGAATACTTTCTCCCCTTCCCTTCCTTCTTCTTGGGCTCAACTTTATTCCCAGTTCTCTTCCTGGCAATCTGTAGAGGTGCAAAGGGGTAGGGAATGGGGACTGTAGTCAGTTCATCACATTTCTGTTGCTCATTCCTATTCAGAGAGAGGACTCCCCTTCTCCAGCATGGGGCCTCTCCCATGGGATACAGTCCTCCATGAAGTTCTTCAGTGTGGTCCATTGAAGAACTTCTGACAAGCTGCAGCTCCTCACAAGTTGCTCCAGCATGGATCCCCCATGGGATCACAAGCCCTGCCAGCAAACCTGCTGCAGTGTGGGATCCTCTCTCCATGGGGTCACTCCTGCCATCTTTGGTGAATTGGGTCTGACTGAGACAAAGTTCATTTCCCTAAGCAGCCCTCAGGGTGCTGTGCTGTGCACTGGTAGCTGGAAAGGTGCTGGTAACACACTGGTGTTTTGGCTGCAGCTGAGCGGAGCTGGTGCAGCATCTGGGCTGTCTTCCCAACTTCCATCCCCCCCCAGAAAAATGCACAAGATATCGGAAGGGGACACAACTAGGACAGCTAACCCAAGTTGACCAAAGCAATATATTCTATTCCATATGATGTTGACTCAGATATAAATGCATAGAAAAGGAAAAAGAAAAGTGAGGCATTCATTATTACAACATTTGTCTTCAGCAACCACTACACCTGCTGAAGCTCTGCTTCCACAAAATGGCTGGACAACACATGCTGCTGGGAACTACAAAATAAAATCTTTAAGGTTTTTTCTTTTGCTCTGCTTGCAACATTTTGCTTTAGTAAACTGCCTTATCTCAACCTATGAGTTATTTTCCATCTTATTTTCTCTCTTCTATGCAGCTGAATAGGAAGAGAGCATAGAGAGAGCTGGTAGAGCATCTTGGTGAGCACTTTGCATCCAGAGTCAATCCTCCACAGTCCTTTTTGGTGCCCAACATGAGGCAAGACAATGGCAGTTTTATATTAAGCATGCTATAGGTAATCATCGAATAGGATGTACATGGAATTTGTCAGCTGCAGTGTTATCTCTTTTGCTGAGTTTGGGAACAGACTAGTACAAGCAATGGCTCTGTGTTTTGCCCTAACATTGAAAGCCTTGCTGTGTTGGGGGAGATATCTTGTGGAGATGATGAGTGAACACAACCCTCCCTCTACTCAGGATTGATGCAGATGTTTGGGGTTTTTTTAATGCAGACTCCCATGATCCTTGTTTATGCTTATGTGCATTTTTAATAGTATTATTTAATATTGTTAGAGTATTACAGGGTTTGTGAAATATGGTGTCATCCTGGTATAAGACAAAACAAATTTTAGGTGAAAAGATATTGAAACATGCCCTGAAGTGGGCAGTCTGTGGGTGGCAGAGTGAGTGGGAGGATTTGGGCAGGTTCCTAGAGTGGTTATCACCTCCCATTACCTAGGATTTAACACCTGAACAGATGATCAACACTGACAAATTGACCTGTCAGCTGCTGGAAGGGTGCCTTGCCTACTCCAGTGAAATCCAGCACTGGGGCCTGGCCTGTGCCTGTCCAGGCACAGCTCAGTACTCTCGAGGGACTGTAGTTGAGGCAGGAACCCAAACTGCATTTGAGGACACTATGGCTGAGATAGGGATGGAAACAACAACAACTACAGTAACAGCTGGAGAAGGAGCAGGAGTACAATCAGGAAGGGAAGGATCTGATCAAGCCAGTCCTTCAACAAAGAAATCGAAGAAAGTAGTGAGGCAATTCAAAGAGAAAGTCAGTAATTATCCAGTCCCTGACTTTATCAGAATTCACTGACTATTTATAGCAGCAAAGCTGGAAATTGCTAAGACAACTACAATGTTTCTCAAATTGTCCCATAATCTCACTTGGAAAATGGTAGAATAACTCAGCTAAATAGTAATTTTTATATCTTATTCTTATTCTATTTTAGTATCTTCATATATGTTATGGCTGCCAGAACAGCATGTGAAAATATATATTCCCTGTCAAATATACCTTCAAATTTTATTATCAAATTTAGAGCAAAATACTACAATGGCTAAGGAGAGTGGTATGAAACACACACTTCAACTTTTTTCTTTACTTCTTTAATGAACTAAACTTTTATATGCTGTTTACCTGAAGACAGAGATATGATTGATGTCAGTCATTTTCAGATGGGATGTAGAACTTCAGATAATCTTCTGCTGAAATGCTTTTGCATCTTCTGACAGTGATGCACATCTGATACATATGGACTCTGGACAGCATTGCAACATACAATAAGGCCTGTGAAAAGCCAGAGAAATGCACTACTGCAAAAGTTGCATCTGTGCTGATGTTGTATAAAAAAAAGGAAGTATGAGAACTCTTGCATTGATAATGAGTACAGAACCCCTGAATATCAGCAATCAGTAGTTAATAAAAATTCAGAGTTTTGTTTTGAGTCCATTGAAAGCTGGATGACAGAAGAAGCTATGACAGCAGGAAGAGAAGCTGTCAAAGGAGCACCAATGTGTAATGAGAGAAGACATTTCAGAAAATAGAATATGCCTCCATTTCTGCTTGTCAGGATTCATTGGAGCTGAATAGGTCTGAATTCACTGCTCAGAATGGACAGTGTACACTGATGACTAGTAGCAACCAACTGTTCTTTAACTACAAATTCATCTTGGAATAGAATGCATGCCCAAGCACTTCCAGAGCACAGTGTCTGGTTGCATAAGGCTCTCCTTTCATGGTGATTAACATGATTGTCAAGCATTTACCAGTACTGGCACTGTGGCCCATTTACAGTGGAAAATGTTTATTATTAAACATGATTTCTCCCATTTTTATAGCATGTCCTCAAGAAGGAGTTAGTTCTTCCTTTTTTTGGCTTGCAAAATTGATGTGTCCCTTGGAGTAAATTCATTATTGGGAAAATACGGAAACATGCACAGAAATACACCAAACAGCTCCTAACACTAGACAGCTATAGACTACTACATATCAGGAAAGTGCCATTTGAGTTAAATATAGTGTAAATATAATTTAGTTTTGCATTGTATCCTTCAAGTAGAAATCAAGAAAATACATGTTCATTTATCTCTATGTTCCTTTAAAAGTCCTGTCTCTGGTGTATCAGAGCTACAGTTGCTCAGAAGCTGAATGTCTACAAATAAATGTATAAAATGCTTTTTTTCCTGAAAGGAAACCTCCAAGGCTAATTGTTCTAATATGCTGAATGACATTTTACAGACACACCACAAAGATTCATGTCCTAAATACCCTGATACAGAATATTTCTTTCCCAAATCTCACATACAGACCTTAAAATGTCATCTTACCTAAAATTGTTTACAATCAGAGTCCTGCTACAAAACCTAATGAGTGATATAAAGTGTGCTAATTTTGTTGCTGACCAAGCTCTAAGATCTACACTGTGTCTTGTCTCCACCATCAGTGAGCAGAGAGCAAGTCCCTCTGCATTAGGCTAGAACTGCACCTGGAGGCCCATGCAATGCACCAAACCAGCTCTAACCCTGTTAGTTCAGTGCTCCCACACAGATTTACAAAGGCCTCTGCAGAGGTACTGTGATTTTGTATTTGGCAGCTAAGGGTGGTACCTCAGCTTGATTAAAAGACATACTGCAAAATCACTGAATCCCAGCATAGCCATCTTCCACCCCACAGAGAGAAAAAAGATATAGAAGCAGCCCAAGAAGAATTCCACAGAATTCTCCTTTCTAACAAGCGGTAAAGGAAATGGTGGGTTATAAACTGCAGTTTGTAAACTGCAAAGACTGGATGAATATTTGTGTAGCCATATGCTCTCTTTCATCAGTGATAAATGACCATAAGGCATGCAACTGCTTTGTTTGGGGGAGGAATATTTGGGAAACTTTGAATCATACCACAGAATAAGCAAAAGGGTCCAAGAGAGTCAGCGTGAGTAATGAAGCAAAAGACTGCAAATTCAGAAAAGAACTGGTTGGAGGTTAGCATGTATCTTCTAACAAGCCTAAACCTGCCCAGGAAAACCTCCAGAGCTCATTGTGGGCTGGTCCTAGGAAAGGCCAGATACTCCAAAATGAAAAGTGATGTGGTGAAGTTTGAACCCCACCCCTCTGAGGGTCTGTATTCAGAGGCACATCTCTGACACAGCCCAGCCATAACCTTGGCTCAGGCTGTCAAGGAAACTGTGAAGTTGTGAGAAAGAGAATGTAGAAGATATGTAGAGCAGCAGCAAAGACAAGGAAGTTAAAACTAGACACAAGGGATGGTGAGACAGGTTGTTAGCATTTCAAGGAGGAAAGTTCAGGAGGAAAAATATGAACTTTAGAATGTACAAAATCTTAAAGGAAAACCCAGGGATTTAAAGAAAAATCACCTCTGAGAATGCACTCCAGTGACTAGTGAAGCCCAGCCTGTAATCATAGCCTCTTGAACTTGTGTTAGCTACTAAATAATGGTTCTATACTTGTAAAGTATATCTTATTTGCAGCCTCTTCGCATATGGTAAGAGGTGCCTGACCTGGAAAACTACAACTGACAAAAAGAATATGAGCAATTAAAAAACCCCTTAGGATGAGGAATAGGCAAAACTGAAAACAAAGTAAATAAAATATGACCATGAATAAGCCATGGATGTGTGCCTACAGCCTATTTAGCAAGTGCTACCAAGAGAGATTGCTGTGACACCCTGCTGTGCATGTTCTCTGCAATACATGATATTTATTTAAAAATAAGTATGCCCCATGTGGAGGTGGATTTCCAATGAGTACCAATAATACCAAATAAAATAAGCATTGCATTTTATCGTTCCATATATGTGAATTATTAATCTGACATTAGCTATGCGTGCACTGCATTTGCAGATTGACATCATGGTATCTTATACTGTACTAACTAGCCTGAATGTTTGTGGCAGTCTAACTTCAGCAGAAATGAGGGACCTTTATTCCAGCAAAAGCTGACAAATTCTGCCTATGTCCATCTTCTGAGTACCATGATTCTGCAGCTAGACTTCTAATGATTGCATAAAGCCTGCATTGCTGTTAGCTACACAGTAAATAAAGTTTTACTCAAAGGGGGGACAAACATCACCAAAAAGAGTCACTTAAATGAAGCACTGAATGCAGCTGAGAATGCTGCTGACCAACAGAAGGTTGGTAGAAAAGGATTTTGAGATGGACTGCTGGCCCACTACAGATGGACCCTAAGGAATGAGTGCCACAGTGACACAGAGAGAGACTCAGAATTGTGGCAGATGAAGGAGTCAGGCTCTTACACACCCTCAGAAACTCATCTGAAAAGGGGTAATATTAAGCCTTCTGCTCCAGCCTTACGCAAAACACTTTGTAGAATCATGATGTCAAGAAGAAAATAATAATAATCAGCAAATCTTATTACTAAAGGAAACTATACAAGTAAGAAGAAGAACAAACAAAATTCAGAGAAGAGCTAGAAAGACTACTGAAGCCACACTACTTGAAACTTGTCCAGATGGTAGGATTTCATTAAAAAAAAAAAAAAAATCAAAAACCAAACCCCAGTATAGCTACTTTATTTTTAATAACTGTCCCATTTTCCCTTCACCATTAAGCTACTTGGATTGATTCTGCACAATGATTAGCCACAGTTCTTTCATTTCCATCTTTGGACCTGGTCTGGTTTCAACAGTGTTCTCCAAATGCTTTCCAGCCAAAGCTGGGATCCAGTTCTCCCTCCTTGTTATTTTCGAATAGTCAGCCACTTTGGCACTGGTTTTCTGTATGTCCTTGTTTTTATCTAGTTCTTTCTCTCATCTTGTAGGTTATAGCTTGCTGACCTCTTTAGCTAGTTGGATAGAATTATTAAGTGCTTCAGAAAAAGTAAATTTATTTGGTTTGTGATAATCTTTGGCACTTTATACTATGAAGAAATTTAATAATAACACAGTTTTCTCTATAAAACAAATTTATTTGCTGAGGCAAGAGTTTAATTTTGTTTGACAAGCAGACAGGAAGAAATATAGCAATTTAAATTTGGGCTCTCATTATATAAGAAGGTTTTTAGATGAACTATGTTTCATGTTTTTCTCTCTTCCACTGTTTTCTATTATTCCTCATTCACTGTTTCAATTCTTGTTAAGCTGTCACTTAGCATTTTTCCCTCTGGAATGACAGCAGGACATGCTGCTTACACTGGCTAGACAGATGCCTACCCCAGAGAGTGAGTATATCAGCTTCTGGACTGCACAGGCTGTACCAACATGGTATGTGTTCTTGACATTAGATCTTTGGCATTAATGTGGGTCAGTGACAAGTTCGTTAGCAAACCAGGTGGTGCAAAGGTTATGCAATGAAAATAACAAAGATCTAATTTTACCCCCTGAAAATAAATTAAAACTATTTCTGGTTACTGTATGAATAGTTGCCTGATAATTAAAATCAAATAAAGTTCCTGCAGTGATACTTAAATTGTTAACATTTTCTTACAAACCCAGAATTACTGAAAAATACTTACAGTTTAGTCTTATTTTGAACAACATTTAGCAGGTGCTCAATTATTGCCACTGAAGTGCTTAGACCACCAGCATAAATACAACTTCTGTTGTGGACAGTGATATTATATCTTCATAAGGTTTCATGTTTCTAGAGTATTAGAGGAACATTTTGCAGGACTGAAACTTTGAAAAGATGCAGTTAAACTGCTTATACCAGCATACAAGTCATCATTAGGAATGAAATCTCTTTGCCAGTGCTCAAGCTGCAAGGGTGGCTGCAGGGTGGCTGCACTAATTTCATCCGAACCTGTTTCCCTCATAAGTGCAGACATTACCATTATATCATTGTGGGTCCTCATTTCCCACTTTCACTCCTGCTAAGTCCACTCCATGTCAGCATGGCAACATCTTAACCAAGACTTAACATTTCTCAAAGGAAATGAAGAAGACAACCATCCCAAGCCCTTTCAAAGGACTGTTTTGATGAAGTGCTCATAATTATAGAAGACATAAAAGAATTGAAAGCAAAGGGTTCAATTTCACACTCAGAGTAACTTAGGTGGCATTCCAGCATGTGCAGTGACTTTATTCTAGATAAATACAATTATATATAATAAATACACATTTCAGCTGATCCATCACCAGTTTTGTTGAAATCATCACACTTACATAGATATGGGGTTAAATCCATCTGATTCACCATTATAAAAGTTTACAATCTAAATAGCTGTAACTATGTTGGACTTGAAAATTTTACCTTTTATAGAGGGTAAATAGGTTCTTCTGCACTGCGATTCCACGCAAAAAAAATCAGGAAACTTGCAAGTGCATCTATTTCTCTACTGGCTATTATGGGAGTCAAGGCTGACTACATCAAAACCAGATGTCTACTTTAGTTATCTCTAAAATCAGCTGTGATGAATCCCACCCTGGAGTCTTGACACCTCAGTCAATGGAGAATTGAGGTTAATTTGCATGATGGTTTTGTTTTGCATTTCCACTTGGAGAGCAGACTGCTTCAGTTTTTTTACTTGCTTATGCTATGGCCAACCAGCACTATCTGTGTGCCGTGGAAAAAACACACTGTCCTATCCTACTGACAGTTGGAGAACATGTGAATGGAATATCTTCAGACTTCAGACTACAATGTAATGTGAATTTCAAACAGCAAAGATTTGGCACAGTTCTCATTTTATCCTAGTTGGTTCTCTCCTCCTGAGGCTCAGGTAGGTTGTCAGTCTTCAAATAGGATGAGATCCATTTAAAAGACTGTGACATTGCAGGTGTCAGAAAAATCACAGATTCTACTTGAAAC
Organism: Aegithalos caudatus; assembly: GCA_013389925.1. Taxonomy (NCBI): domain Eukaryota; kingdom Metazoa; phylum Chordata; class Aves; order Passeriformes; family Aegithalidae; genus Aegithalos; species Aegithalos caudatus. The sequence goes on from WEIU01023515.1 coordinate 73,080, forward strand.
CAACATTTTTAATTACATTTGGCATTCCCATGCATATTGCCGTCACTTCTCTACCACTGATGGCAATAGGCTAGGGAATGTTCAACATAATTAAAAGCTTTCATTTCTAACACATTCCATGACTTCTATGTACTTTCAAACCTTAGGAGTCCTGTACTGAGCAAAGTGGAATGGAAACTGTAGGAGTTTTGACATCTCAAACACCACACAGAAGTAAGATCCTGCCCAGGTCCTGCCAAAAAGTATCTGCCAAAACCAATCATCAGGAAGCAGCTGATTTTATTCTGTCACCCCATTACAGAGCCTGATCTTTCTTCTGGTAGTAGCTGCTTAATTGATTACACTTACTTTTGAAACCAGGCCTGGAGAGGTCTGCCATTGCTGCTGCTCTCCACGTTTTTCAGAATAACATTGTGTCACTCTAAAATGTGGAAAATGCATTTTAGGCTGTCTTTCAGGAGACAGATTTCAAACTCCCCCAGAAGATGAAAACAATAGGTTAAAATTGCTGTTTCCCCCTTCTGCAAAAGCAAAATCAGTGTAAAAAGAAGGCATCGATAGTCTTGGGATCAAAAGTTGATCAAATAAGAAAGGTGCTAGCACAATGATTTTGTGATCAGGGTGCTCATTTAAGATAGGGTAAGAATGAGGGGTCCTGCTCCTTATTCCCGGAAAAAGTTATGCAGCTGACAAGCAGGTGGAAAAACTGGCATGATCCAGAGTGAAGAATATTGAACTTTTCATCCTTCCTTTTGAATTACCTAATTCAGAAGGGAGTGAATCAGCAGCAAAGGCTGATTTCAAGGCTATTCTAGATCAACTTCAGGAAAACCTCTCCCAAACATATACATGAAGTGTTCAGTTCCTCCCCCATCTTAAAAAGCACACACCATCAATGTCCTACAAGAGAATATTCCTCTCTGGGCAAAGCTTCAGATCCTGAGGATATATATTACAATTTGGTGTCAGGTGCTAACCCTTCCAGCTCCACAGGACACCTAAAGGAGAATTCACTTCTGGTTGCTGAAAGTGAGTGGTAACATAAGCACTATGTCTGATCCCTTCCTGAAGCAATTTATCAGCAGATGATCTGTTAGGTCAAATGGCACTATGGTATTACTCACAAGTTCACACAATGAATTAGGGAAAAGGACAAATTGGAATGACAGTGCAACACATGCCTTCTGTCCCATAATGTGACCTCCATGCAGCAAAATTTTAGAGTATCCTTAACTTCAATATCCCAACCATAGCAGTATAACCAGTGTAGAACAACCACACATTTTGCCTGTATTGTTTCTATGACAGTGAGTCAAAGAACACCCGATATCATACATCCATATTGTAAGGAAAACTTGGATTTTGGTCTGACAGACTGTACTAAAAATTAATGAAGGCATTTCAGAAGATTTAACCATTGGATTGCTAGGCATTTCTTTAGTTTCCCTTAAATTGGTATGTCAAAAAAAAAGGTCCCTCTGTGCCACTGATGTGTAAGCCTGGGAACATCACATTTTCTATTTCCTCTTCAGTTATGCCTTTTTAAAATAAATTTCAATGGTTCTGCCATCCCTGGACAAGAAGTCCATAATCAGAAAAGTAATTTATCTCAATTATGAGATTAAAAAAAAGAGCATCAGACTTACTGTAGGGTGTTCACTCTTCCAAAGGAGTTGCACAAGAGCAACCCGGGACTAGCCTGAAAGTTTACAAAGCAGCGATCCAGAGTTAAGCAACTGAAATATAATTTTAAATGGAACTTGCATCCTGTGATTAAAGGCCTCAGACAAAGAAAAAAAAAAGGCTCACAGTAAGGCATTGTCTGCAAAGTTATGAGTCACAAAAAAAAAGTTACAAAGGAATAATGTAGAACAGTTTATCAGACTGTTTTGTGTAAGTAAGCTTTTAAGAATTCTGTGCATCATCAAGATAAAATTAAACAATTGCGGACATTTCTAAGTGCATGGAGTACGAATCTCTCCAGCACATATAAAACCAAGCAGAACTAAACAGTTTGGTGCAATAAATGCTGTCAGATGTCTGCTATCCTAATAATGTAATAGTCCACATGCTATAACTTAAAAGTGAAATGAGCAAACAAATTTATTCATTTGTTCAATGCTTTAGAATGATATATTTTATAAACATAAGTGATTCTTATTCACTTTATACCTACATCCTCAAATCTAGATGGATAATCAGTCTTTTTGTTTCATCTGCTTTGGGAAACAGTTGTCATGGAATACTAAGAATTCTCATTGTTTGTGCACTGGTACTTTACTGGGCTGCTTTAATCTCTTACAATAAAAACTCTCTATTTCTAAAGGAGAACAGTAAGTGGTGGCATTTGCCATCCAAACATCATATTTGATTGGCTTTTATTTTAGCAGGAAATTCTTTTTGCAAGGAAAAGGGGGGGTATTTTTGTACTGCCTTAACAACAGCAGACTCTGAAACACTCACTCAGGATTCTAAAGATGTTGAGTGGTCTCTAACACCTGAACTAGCTGTTGTGATCCAGAAGTCTTTGCCTAGAGTGGAAATATGCTTATTCACAGTTATGAATGTCACAATCTAAGTATGTGCCAACCTAAGTTTCACGTGAAGAATGGCAAACATGGGTAAAAAATTCTTCCCATAGATGTTCCTAGGCTCTGAGGGCTGCAGGCTTCAGCTAAGTAAATCAGTAGTAGATAAAATGCTGATCCAGTATCTGACATTAATTCAATAGCCTGAGGCTGCTTTTCTGATGCAAAACCCAGAATTGCACATGCAAGGTATTTCAGGCAGCTTCTGTCCACATTCAGAACTTTTGCATATGGCAGAGAGATTTCATTTGTTTGTTGGTTAGACTGGGAACTACAACAAACCTTCACAAATTGCCCAGCCTTTCTACATTCTTATATGCCATGTTCTTAATAGAATTTATAGTGAAATGTATAGTTTATGTATTTTATAGTGAAATGTATAGCCATGCACAGCAGCAAGATGAGCTTGTTTTGTGCATTTTAAAACTTTTTTTTTAGGTTTTGCTTTCAGCTGAATTTGTTTTGTTTATGTGATGTGAGCAATGTTTGAAATCCTTTGACTTAATGCTTTTATTTCTGCCACCACCAACTTCATTTGGATAGTAAAGAACTTAGTCTGATGCAAGTAATGGCAACTCTGATGCAAGTAGTAACTACAATCTAATGAGAACTGCAATTATTTTCAATAGCAGAATTTTGAATAACATAAATTTCCAATAATAGGATAACTCAAAAATCCCAATATGGGGTTTGTACAAAATTCATCAGTTTTCCTTTTATTTTGTCTCTTGAATTAAGTTAATAATGTTTACTTCTAATAGTCAGTTTAAGAACAAAAAACAACAAAAAAAAAAATTGTTCAGTGATGTGAAGCCTTTAAAGGGCTTCAAAATGTCCATTTTTGAAAAGAGTGTACAATACATCCTGGTCTTTTCTACCAAAATGGTGTATAAACAATGCACCTCAGACACTGCAGAGCTTTTTGACACTCATATTGAATTTTTGTTTTCAAAGACTTTAATCCAAAGATGAAAAGTAACTGAAAGTTTACCCAGACTTTGCAGAGAAAGCATAAGAAAGTTCAGGAATAAGCAAGTTGGTAATTCCCTATATAACAAGAAGAAAGAGCAAACCAAGTTTGTTAGTGAGGTTATTAAACAGAGTGAATGCCTGAGGACAGGCCTGACACCTCCATTTGTGGTCCTGTCTCCTTGCTCCCTTCTTTAGTATTGCCAGCTCCCCTTCCATCAGCAAAGACAGACATTTTCACCACATTCAGGAATGCTTGCACTCCTTTCTTCAGTTTAACTTTCCTTACCTCTTAAATCTACCACATTGCTTTACTACTGGGATGTGCTAAGCACACACAATGAGCAGGCTATGACGGTCTTGTTTCCTTCCTTTAAGACTAAAACACCACTGTTTCTTCAAGATTCAAACATTTTATAATTTTCACTGTCAAACTGCTTTCTAATTTGCAATGGACATGAAACAGCAGGTTTGCCATATTGTCAGGTAGTCACTTTTTCCTTTGTAGCAGGGAAGTCATCTGCCCCAGGTCAGATTCACTTCCCTGACTGTAGAACATGACCTCATTAGAGATGTGTTTTGGAGTTGTATCTCAATTCCCATTGCCAATCCAGGAGGGCATGAGGACTGAGGCATGAGGCAAAGCCTACTGCAGATTTCTTGCAAATTAAAAATATCTTAAATGTGCATTAATAAAAAGCATGTCTAAGCAGCTGGATGCAGACTTTCACTTAGGAGTCAGTTTGAGACTGACATCTAAATCAGTTTGGAAGAAGAGTGAGATCACATAGTATGACAGCTGCTAAAATTAATGCTATGTATATTAGAGTGACAAAATTATCTCCATTCCCATTTAAGGGCTGAAACCTTGCACCATTAAGGAAATTAGAAGATATTTTGTAAAGAGTGAAGCTGAAGTGAACAGGATTGGGGACTAAGCTTTGATTTCATGCTGGAGCAGTGTGTTTCTGAAAGACAAGCACCATTGTCTAGAGAGGGCACTCCGGCCTCAAGGATTGAGTAATTGTTGAAAATTTTAGGACAGGATAGGACACTACATGAGCAGAAAGCTTGTGCCCAGCTACTCTGTGGTCTAGCAGCTGTGGATATTTTTTCTAAATTTTTTTCTGATAGTTATCATTAAAAGTGTTTTCTCCATTTCTATACTGTGTTGCTGCTCTTTGGACTGTTGTTGAATCAATGATGTTTTGACATTGTTGTTAAGCCCTAACATTTGAGTGTATTTGAGTAGTTAAACCTCTCATTGCCCGTGGTGTCCATGTCCAGGTGCTGACCAAGGGGGCTGCAGAGCAGGATCAGTGAGGAGAGGCCAGGGCTGCTCCAGGCAGGACACAGCTGGTTCCAGCTGCCCACCTGCCCCAGGCAGGGCACATCCAAGTTCCTTGGGCAGGATGGTGGTGGTGCCTCAGAGAAACAGATCCAAGAAAGAGCAAAATGCCTGATGAAGCAGAGTGAGAAACAGCCTTGCAAACAACCAGGTCAGAGACCCATATTTGAGAAGTTAGTGAAGAACTACATTAATTGACAACAAATTAAACTAATCTGCCCTGAGTGGAGTCTGGTTTGTCTGTGACAATAATTGGTGTGATCTCCTTATCCTCTCAACCCATGGGCTTTTATTATATTTTGTTTCTCCTGTCCTGTTGAGGAGATGGAGTGAGAGAGTGGCCAGGTGGGCATCTGGCAGTCAGATCAGGTCAGCCCAGCACAGGTTTATAGTGGTAGTTACACTGACTGCATTTAGGAACTTGATCACAGCATAGATTTGATGAAAGCTCAGCAGCGCAGCTGCAAGTCTCCAAATCATACTGGCTACTTGCTGTTGTTAAAAATTATTGCAGTAGATCTATTTTCATGCACATTCCACAGGCCTCCCTGGTTTGATGTATATGCATGGCCCCACCTTCCACAAAACAGTTTTACCTACCCCATGCAGGCTGCTGGCTCTGTAGTGCCCTATAGCTGTCTTTGCTTCCTAGGCACCAGACTCACAGCCACTTTGGTTCCTCTGTCCCACTTTTGCTTGTGTCCTCCAGCCCTCAGCTCTCTTTTCTACCCTAGATGAGCACTTCTTCCCCAGCTACTCTGCACTGCAGCCAGTGCACAGGGTCTTTGACCAGTCAGAGCCCAAATTGAACAAATAAGTGTTCAGATCACGTATCAGCTTTTGCAGGCATTTAAATGGATGTTTGCCAGTGTGGCCTTTTATTCTTATGTCATTCCTCTACTCTACCCTTGCTTTTTATGACATTTTTAAGAGCTTAATGTCTTCAAGACTTCATTTCAATAAAATTTTGGGGAAATTGGCCAGTCAGTTCAAAAAATATTTGCAGTAGGGGAAATGACTTGCACAGGGAGACAGATCACCAAAATAAGAAAAAAAAAAAAAAAGGAAAGCAAGCTAATAGTCTATTGAGCTATAAGTCTTTTCAACCTTAATGCAGAGGAAAAATCTGCAAAGACTTCAGAGACAACAAGTGCCATCTACAGCTTTTCATCTTGATCTAAAAAGTGTGAAATTGTATATTTGTACCTGTGACTCCCTCCATCTGCCCCTGAGATCAGGCTGAAGCATTATTTGCTGGGACTGCATATTACATTATGGAAACATTACATACAGCAACCTTCAGTCACTAGGGGCCACACTTCTGTTATTAAAGATGAAAGAGGCAACAATCCACCATTTGATTTCTGGCATAGAAACTTCTCCCTATGCAAGGGATGAACAGTATTTCTAAAAATTATTTTCTATAGCTGCTATGTATGTATTATGTCAACTTGGTGGAATTATTAAGAAAGAATGGAACTATGCATCAAAACCACGTTGAAAGGACAAATTCAAAAGTTATTTTAGAATTAATGCAACTGTCTTTTATGCTAGGTGGGTAAATAACCTTACCAAGAAGTCTGCCCTGGGAATATATTAAAATATGTAACTGGCATCTCAGTGCTTCCTCCTCCATATTTGAGCCAAGAAACTGTTTGTGCCCCTTAGCCAACTCATCACGCCTTATCTGAGAAAGTGTCTTCCTTCTGAAATTTGAAACCAAGATTACAAATATGAATGTGCTGTATTTTTATTGATTTTCCATTTCTATTAAATACTGTCTGCAAATATTAGTGGGTGAGAAGTGCTTCCACCGGTAGGAAATTGGACATCTAAGATCCTCACTTTGCCCAAGCTCCCTCAGGCTAGTCATAGACTCATAGACCCATTCAGGCTGTGTAGGGGCTCAGTGCTCTGTACTTAATGCTCATTAGCAACAGGATTTATCAGCTCTGGAGAAGAACCAGGCTAGCAGAGCTGCATGGTTCTGCTCTCCAGGCTAGCACAGATGGCTCCACAAATCGTGCTTTGTGCTGCACAGTGGTATCCCGAGAACCCCAGTCAACAGAAGAGGGAAAAACAGCCCTCTCTGAAAATTTGTTAGAAGTCAGAAATCCAGCCTTTCTTAATGCAGAAATGTGTGCCATTCATACTGCTGTATGCATGCAAAATGCAGAACAGTCTTTTCTATGGTGACTTGACAGGTGTCACAAAAGTGCAAAATAAGGATTGGCTTTAATAGTCCTGCAAACTGCCACAGAATTTATAAAGTAGGATCTAGACCCAAAGGGACACAACAGTTCCATGGGATTTCAGTGTTTCAAAGACACCAACACAGCTATATGTTTATAAGTTTACCCTAATTTGCGCTTTCTCTAATTGTTTCATTTTTTTCTTCCCCATCAGAATTAAAGTTTTCCACTTTGGTAGGACCTTAAAGAAATTAGAAAATATCACAGAAATTTTTTAGAGTTTACTTAATGCCCTTTAAGTGATTTATATGTTTCCTACCTTGAGTTTAGAAATGAGAGTTGAGGCTGAAAGGCCAATTTTATCAGACATTAAACATTCATTATGTTGGGAGGTAGCCTGTTCCTTTCATTTCACTGGCAAAAAGGAGAGCAACTCCTCTGAGATTTCTAAAGCAGGCCTGGGCTAGTAAACAACCTCAGAGAGGTGAATGAAATTAAATTAAATTAATATAAAAGTGAATTCCATCCAAGAGTGCTCCATCTTCACCCACATACTTTGCACTCAGAAAACCTGGCCACTGTGAGCAAAGCAGAGAACTGTTATAAGACATGCTAGAAATTTTCTTCCTGTTTTCTCTTCCCCCCAACATATGAGCAGAGGATGAGTGTCCTTGATGCACAATGCCTCCAAGGGCTGCTTTTGTGGTGCTTCAGCCTCTGGTCTAAAAGCGCTGTGTCTAAAGACACAGACATGCCAGAATGGGTAGCAACAAACATCAGCGTTGTAGTCAGGCATAAGAACATTAAACTAGATGAAAAAACCATGATGGCTTCACTAACTGAGATGAAAAAAATGAACTATGCATTAAAATTAATTTAGTTTGCAAAATGTATTTTAATGTAACAAGACCTTTTTAGGCACTGCATGGTGTTGGTCATCACACAGGGAAAGTATTTTAAATATGATTTTCATCTTCATCCTTTTAAACCCTCATATATGGACTCCACTTGCACTGTTTATAATAATTTTGATCCTCAGGAAAAGCTCTACTAAGACATGACTGCAAATAAGGCATAGGAACAAGAAATTCCCAACCAGTCTTAAACATGTTTTCTCTGTGTCCTTCCCACTGCAAATCTCTTCAGACTATGAGTAGTAGAAATGAAATGCAGAGCATTTTGTGGTATGGCTTCTCATTTAATTTAAAAAGCCAACACTTGGATATTTTGGCCAATAAAGCACTCTGCTTTTGCCAAAATATCTGAATAGTTTAGTCTATTCTTAGATTAAAGAAGTGTCCTTTTTGAGACAGATGTAGAGCCTCCAGTAGTAGCATGTGAGTATTTTGGATGTGTGAGACCATTAAAGTGCACAGATTCCTTTAACTTGAATAAGTTAATTAGAAACAACTAAGGAATTGGAGTACAGCAGGACTACAGGTGAAATAAAAAGGTTAAGAGGCTACAATATGCAAGGTGTATGACAGGCTGGGTTCTTTGAAGGTTCAAATGTGAGAATGGCAAATGTGCTCTTCTGCTCTCTATAAATTTGAGAAAACTAATTTAACATTTGCCTACCTATTTTAGCTTCTGCTGCACATAAATGAATATATATTATTCATAATATTTCCTCCATTTTGATTTGATCTTCCCACTCAACTCTTAATAAGTCTTGGTTTTAATTAGGACAGCTGCATCTTGTACAGTAATGGAGGCACAACTTTAAAACTATGAATTCCAAAGAGTAAGGGCAGCCTCACATGAAGAAACTTATAATGAAAAATAATTTTACATTAATGCTTGAAGCTTTGCATTTCTGTAATGTGATAAGTGAGAATAATTTCCTCTTGCTGTTATTCTTATAGGACACAATGTTCATTTAATCCAAAATTTAATAGAGCAGAATGTGCTTATGAAATGCGAAAAGATTAGAAAAAGTTATGCAGCATGCATTTCAATGCAACTTGTCCCACACATCTATTTTAGTTATTGCAGACCACCTGTTAACTAAATGCCTTGTGACTAGACAAAAGTATCATGTATCTGCTGTGGCTGTGCCACTTTGAATACTAAGGAAGAATAACACTTGTCATTCACATCATTGGCTTGACAGAAGATAGCAGTCCAGTTCCTGATAGCTGGTATGTATTACTAGGACAGGATTCACTGCTGTATTGTCATTTGTCATTTAAAGGCACAATAGTTATTACATTTCTTGTTAAACATTTGAGAAGTACCCTAATGATGTGTAAGTAATGCCTAATCAACACATTGAGATTCATAATGATTCACCACAAACAAATATGCTTCAAATAAGTAATTTATTTGCAAAGACACTCCATGCAAACTAAGACTAGTGAGTTCAGTCTGCATTCCAAGATAATCTTGTTTCAGTTGAATAAACAAGGATCCAGACATGAATAACAAGAATTCATGAATAATAACAATTAACAAACAATATTTGTTACCTATTCATCCACAAGTTAATAAAATGCAGATAGATCTCTAAACTGTAATTTCTGAAGATCACAGAATGACAGAATAGTTGGTGTTGGAAGGGATTTCTGGGGATCATCTAGTCCAATCCCTCTGACAAAGACAGGGTTACCTAGGTTACAGGTTACACAGGTGAGTTTTGAATGTCCCCAGGGAGGGAGACTCCACGACCTCCCTGGACAGCTCATTCCAGTGCTTTCCCATCCTCAACATAAAGTTCTTCGTCATGCTAAGGTGGAACTTAATGTGTTTTAATTTATGGCCACTACTCCTCACCTTGTCACTGAGAACAGCCAAAAAGAGTCTAGAACAATCCTCTTGACACCTGCCTTTGAGATATTTGTATGCCTCAGTATTCTCTAGACAATACAGGCCCAGCTTCTGCAGTGTTTCCTTGTAAGAGAGATGCTCCAGGCCCCAAATGATCTTTGTGGCCTCTCCAGTACCTCCTTGTCTTTCTTATACTAGGAAGCCCAGCACTGAACACGGCATTCCAGATGTAGCCTCACTAGGGGTGAGCAGAGGGCAGGATCACCTCCCTCAACCTGCCAGAAATGCTTTTCCTAGTGCACGCAAGGATACAAGGATATCAGGCCTCCCTACATAATTTGGCAAAAACATTTGTCAAAACCAATAATCTACTAGAGTTGACATCTTGAGTTGTCTTTTTCTATGTGACAAAGTCTTTATAATTCCATGGTTTACTCACAAAAGATTTATCTTTTAAAAGTAATAAAAGAACATGCTATGTACTGAATGCATTTATAATTGGTTTATTTAATAATTTTATTTTAATGGAAGAATTACATTTGTAAGTATGCACGTGAAACAAGACATGATTATGCAAAAACACCAGGGTTTGTGAGAACATGCTAACTGGATTAAAGAAACAGAAATGTCTGATGAGAGATAAACCTGTTTCAGTATCAATTTCCATTGCTGACAAATCTTACTCAGTTTTCAAAACTGTTTCCTACTTCCATATCACATCATTGCATGAAAATGTCAATTAATTTTAAAATTTTCCTTCTGCCATTTTTAATGACATTGAATAAAACTATCTATATGCTACCTATCACACAGTAATTGGAACTGTTAACATTTTAAAGTTTGCTTCTGAAATTACTTCTTATATTTATATTCTTATGTATATTTACTTCTTACGCTAGCAGAAGAATTTAAATATGTTCTACTGTGGTCTGCAGCAAACCAGAAACTTTGACACAATATCTTGTAGCTATTGCAAAGTTTGAATAGATATGAAATCATTTGCTTTACCTCTGTGCTCCAAAATTGTTTCTACAGTTAAGATTTTGACTGAGCACTGCATGATTCCCTCCCACTTATGCCTTCCCCCAGTCCAGAATCACAGCATTTGCTGACTGTCCCTATTTAAATCTGTTATGAGTTTGATAAAGGTCTGTGAGATTGTAGTGGTTTGACCCTGGCTGGATGCTAGGCACCTACCAGAGCTGCTCTACCACTCCCCTCCACAACTGGATGGTGGACACAAAACATAATGAAAGGTTTGTGGGTTGACATAACATCTGGGAGAGAGATCACCCACCAAATACTCTTGTGGGTAAAACAGGATATTAATTGAAGATATTAATTGAATTCATTACTAACAAAATCAGAGCAGAATATTGAGAATTAAAATACATCTTAAAAACACCTTTCCCCCACCCCTCCCTTCTTCCCAGTTCTACCTCCTCCCCACAGCTGTGCAGAGACAAGGAATGGGGGTATGGTCAGTTCATCACCTCTTATTTCTGCTACAGCTCAGGCAGAGGAGTCCTGGCCCTGCTCCAGTGTGGGAGCCCTCCCACAGGAGACAGTTCTCCATGAACTTCTCCAACATGAGTCCATCCCACAGGAAAAAGTCCTCCCCAACTGCTCCACTGTGGTTCACTCTTCCCCAGGGTGCAATCCTTCAGGCACAGCCTGCTCCAATGTGGGCCCCCTACAAGATCACAAGTCCCACTAGGAAACCTGCTCCAGTTTGGGCTCCTCTCCCCATGGGTGTACAGGTCCTTTCCAGGAGTCTGGCCCAACACATGTCTCCCATAGATTCACAGCCTCCTCTCAGGCTTCCACCTGCTCTGTTGCTCCGCAGTCTTCAGGTGGATCTCTGCATCCCTGTGGTCCTATATGGGCTGCAGAGGAATCAGCTCTGGTGCTTGCAGCAGCTCCCCCTCCTTCTCCACTGACCTTGCTGTCTGCAGGGCTGTCCCTCTCACATATTCACTTCACTCTTTTCTGGCCTCAATGACATCTGCACAGTAATTTTGGAGTTTTTTTCTTCTTAAATGTGTTATCACAGAGGCATTGGCACCTTTAAGATTGGCTTGGCCTCAGCCAACAGGGGTCTGTCTTGGAGCTGGCTGGCATTGGGTGAAGTTTCTGGCAGCTTGTCACAGAAGCCACCTCTGTATAGCCCTCACACTACCAAAACCTGGTCATGTCAACCCAGCACAGAGACAAGCCCTGCAAATATGCTTCAAGATATGCCAAAGTTTGTCTAGATTTGGCATATCCGAGCATCCTTACTACTTCCTGGATTGAAAAGCCTGGTTCTAAAGGCATCCAGATACTTATTATCTGTGGATCACTGACACCACAAACCAGAAGCTTTCAAGGAACCATTTGGGTAAGTCATATTGTTTTGTGTAGTACCTGGGGAATTCTTAATGTATCACTTATTGACACAATTCAGAACCATGTCAGACTACTCAAGCTGTGCTTAGGGTGCACTAAGGCAATAAACCCATCTGTAAAAAATCCTAAGCTCAGCCTCTTAAAAATCTTTATTAAATTTTTTTCAGATAAAATTATTCACAGTTTTGTGAGTGATGAGTTCTTTGCATGAAGTAACTTGTTTTAAAGAATGTGCCGGCCACAACATAATCCTGAATGCCACTCTGGCACCATCTGGAGACCAATAACTGTGTCACCCTTCAGGACTAACTAATAGATATCCATGGATTTTGTGTCCTTTATTTGTCATCCAGAAGAGCACTAAGGATACCATAAATAACCTGCCAAGGCTTAGGAGCACCAACCAGCTATCAGTGACTTGACAAGCCTCTGTCTTTCTCCATAGTTTCTCAATAGTCTTACGTTCAACTCCTGCTTAGATTTTGGTCAGCACACAGCTCATGCCAAGGCCTGTTGCATGTGGCCTGCAACAGCACTGGCACCAAAGCCATTGGGTCAAAATGATGGCAACACACATGCACAACATGGGTGCCAGAAAGGACTACATTCATTACACAGTCACCTGCAGCTTCCTCTCTCCTGTAGACACAATCCTTGCACGCTGATTTGCCAGCACTTTTCTTCAGAACCTGCTCACTCAAAAAGTGCACAGACCAAACTTTACAGCTTGAAAGGGTAAATACTTCAGCTTTCACAAGGAGTTTTTGAAGCAGATCTAACAGCAGCTGGAGAGCTGGGGGTTTCATGCTTCTTGGTGAGATACAAGGGATACTACATTGTGATGGAAGAGGAAGAATGAGCACTCTCACCATTAGCTAGATTACTGTTTTGCTTACACGTGCACAAGTTACAAGCTGTGAGCTAGCTGCAAGTAATAAATTAGAGAACTGGTAAGTTAGAAACTTCAAGAACAAGGTGATGAATTAGTGAACTCACTTTAGACTATTGTGGACAAAGGGGACTGAGCCCCTGTAAGTTGTATTTTTTTTCTCCTCTAATGACCTCATACAACAGTTTATTTCACAGAATATCTCACCTGTAAATTTGAGAGATCCAAACAGATCATGACACTAGCCATCTTCCAAGGTTTAACTGCCCATGCCCAAGTTCTGCCCTGATCTGGTGTAGCCATAACTGGGGATCCAATTTTGCAGAAGACACCCAGGTGGATCTTGCTCAATCTTCTACTGCTTGATACAAAACTGGTTGGACAACCGGAGGCTCGATAGCAACTGACAGTAGTTAAGAGTCACACACAGAAGGTTGTATAGAAGTTCCACTGTAGTCTGTCCTGCTTTAGTATTAACCAACATTTTCATGAAGAATCTGAAGACTAAATGGGTTGGCTTCCTATGCTGTTTCTATTCCATTATTACAGTGATTGTATTTCTGAAAGATAAAACTAAAAGGGGCTGCACATATCTAGGCTAATATCATTGGAGTTGAAATATCCCTAACAAACAAGAAATGATCTACTGAAAAATAGGAAGCAATTCACCATAAATAAATGCAGGTTCCTATTCATAGCAATAAATTGACTACTAAAATGTAGGATGCACAGCATTTGAATTCAATAGCAGATCTTCAAAAACAGATTTTAGGGATTACAATGGATCACAAACTGAACATCAGTGAATAATGGAGAATGTCCTACCCAAAAGATAAAAACATCTAGATATGGAAAGATTTATAATTAGGAATATGTGAAGACGAGAAACAGCCTCCTTGCTCTGAATAACATGGATTAAGTTTCAGCTTGCATATGGAATCCAAGACACAGAATTTAAAGAAAGTGGTAGCAATCTAAACATAAAACATTAAAAAAAAGTCCATTAAAATTGAAAACTGTGGTTATTTAGTCAAAGTTACAACTAACTTGGAAATGCTGCAGCAATAAATATTCGTGGTAGACACAGAAAATCTTACTAACAATGGAGGAGCAAAGCCCTTGAACAGGTTGAACATTCTGAAGGGGGATATTCTGAACAGGGGATATTCTGAAGTCTTCTGTAGTGGAAGCATATCAAAAAGTGTTATAATAAATCCCTTTGTCAGAAAAGATATTATATATATTACAGTGCTCATACTGGATGTGGAAGGTCATTCTAGCCTATTCCAACTGTTAGAAATAAAGTACCACAAGGCTTCAAGGAAAAAATATAATTTTGATTATTCTTGTTCTTGTCATTGACATTTATTTGTATTACAAAAGCAGCTTTAATCATTATGATATTTGCTCAATTTTCATCCATTTACGATCCTTTTCCAAAGTCTATTTCTTCTCTTAATGAAGCAGTTTTTTTTAAAAAATCATGACAAAGTCTAAAGATTAACAGAGATGTAGCATATTTGATAGTTAAGTAAGCTGTCTTTACATGCAACAGGAAGACTTTCAAAATTAAATCAATAAACATGTATCAGATTCAATATTCAATCTCCCTACAAGAGAACAAGTATATTTTATGTTCTTGTACCCTTAAAGCTGTATATCAATATTATTAGGTTGTATATTGTGTATATTCTCAGTATGGTTTCCTCAGCAACTGTATTTTGGGTATCTTTGCTATGGCAACCAAAGATCATTGCTTATTTTACTGTTTCAATTAATAATCCATGGCCTGAGCCATAAAAGCAATAGTTAGATAATACATCTACAAAAGGCTAAAGAAACATGTGTTACATAAGTGCAAGTTTTCTGAAAGAGTTATTACTTTAGTGTGGGAATAATACATACGTACATCACTAATTAGATTCTGTATTTCAATGCTAAAAATAGAAACACTGGGCTCAGTTCTAGAGGAGGGGGGCACAATAGTGGTTTTACAACATATGTGACAATCATCTATTATGTGAGAATCACATTATGCCAGAAACAACTCCTTTTATATGAAGCCAGGAGAATGAATTTCCCAGTATGCCCTTCTGCACGACAACAAATCTATTAAGTCAAAGGAGTCCCTCTGTAAACTGAAATTGAATTTCTGATTGAAACTCAGAAAAGTGGAAAAGAATTGTGCCTTTGTCAATTTTGTTTGTAGAAGTTCTAATCACACTTAGCTTATTGTTATGTAATGGGCAGTGTAAGTGTCCATAACACTTCATAAAACTGGTGACAAAATATGCTCAGTCAAGAGCATTTTAGATTTTGGGATGGTAAGCACAAAAGCTGAATACATCTCTAAGTAAACATGTTTTTCTGCCTTTACTTTAAACAAATATAAAGAGTCTCTAGATGACCTTAACCATTTTACAATTTCCACTTATATAAGAATTATTTTATATATATTTTTGCAGGTCTCTGCATTTCAGCACTCTATCATTTGACTATGAAGTGGCTCACAGATTTCATTATGAACACAAGTCTAGAAGCCTGGTTTATGTTTCCAGTCTGGACTTGAACATTGTTTTCATAAACTACATTTACACAATAAATACACAACTTATATCAGCAATGCCCTTATATTGCATGCAAGTCAAATCATTCTCTCTTATAGAAAGTAAATGGTCAATCTACATAATTTACCTTATGCATGGTCTGAGAAGTAAAGCATCATAAATTTGGGAACTTATGCAAATCTAAATATGTGGTCTTACTATAATAATTCCATCAGTCTTTGATATACCCATCAAGGACTCCTGAGGTAACAGAAGCACACAGGAAAACAGCAGGGAAATATCTCAAATTACTTAAGGAGTGTTCCTCTAGGAAGGCAACACATCCAACAGCCCAGCTGAGGTGCCTTTACACCAATGCATGGAGCATGGCCAGAAGAGTTTGAAGACACGGCTGCTAGAAAGTTATGACCTTGTTGCCATTCCTGACGTGTGGTGGGACAAATGACTGGAGTGTGACTACAATGGCTATGGGCTGCTCAGAAAAGACAGAGGACGAGAGGTGGAGAGGCTGCCTCTTCTCTTGATGTACATCTCTTGATGTGAATGAGGTGAAATGAGTGCGAAGACGTGTCCCTGAAAAACAGCTACAAGTAGGTCAAAAACCTGTGGCTGAAAACCAGAGACTGAGGCAACAAGGGGAACCTCACATTCTGTGTCTACTACAGGTCTCTGATCAAGGGGAACCTGACAAAGCCTTCTTGGTCCAGCTACAGGAGGCATCGTGTTTGCAGGCCCTTGTCCTGCTGGGGGACTTCAAACACTTCAACAACTGTTGGGAAAGTTTCACAGCAAGGAGTAGGCAATCCAGGAGAGTCTTGGAATGTATGGAGTGTAAATTCTTAAGCCAGGTAAAAGGGGTCCTAACAGAGGGAACATGTTCCTGGATCTGATGGTCACCAACATATGCGAGCTAAGCAGGGACATGAAGGTTGGAGGCAGCCTGAGTGGCAGTGATCCTGCATCGGTGGAATTTGTAGTCCTGAAGGATATGGCAGGTTTTGAAGAGGTCTTCCATAGAGCACAGGAGGTAGAAATGCCCAGGAGCACAGAATAGGGCAAGGAAGGCAAAAGCCTGGCATGACTGAATAG
>WEIU01023516.1:60785-71872 GCA_013389925.1 Aegithalos caudatus
ATGTATACAAAGTAATTAAAAAGTTTATCTGTTTCCAAATACATCTCCTTATAATGTGAAATTCTATAGCAACTAGGAGAAAATCAAGATCCAGTCAAGTGCTTTATCCTGTGGTCAGCATAAAGTGTCCTGTTGAATTGGAAAAATTTTCAAGGAAGTGCTGATTTTAAATTAAATTATCTTCTTTAATATCACTGTGGCCTAGAGAAGAATCTCTAGGAACTTTCTTTGAGAGTGAACTAACTTTTTCCAGAGCTTGAAAAACTGTATGTGACATGATGTTCAGCTCAGCACCTATCAGACATTTCATTCTCCTCCTAGGTGGGGTGCTGATTTAGAAATAAATCCTCACTTAATCTTCAGCTGCTTCTCTACCCTAAAGTTTCTTCTTTCTTTTAACAGTGGTTAAAGCCTGAGAGAGGAGGGTACTCCTTTCCAGGACACTCCAGAGGTCTTCAAGCTGAAAGGAGGAAAAGAAACAAGAAAACATGTTTAAATGGCACAAGATTTTGCTGTATCTGCTGTATATGACAACTCAGACTGTGGAGTTTGTGACAGGTCATAAGTACTGTCACCAAAATTTCAAAAGGACATCTGTGCATAGTTACTGAAATAGAAGATTCTCCTTTGGGGAAGAAAGAACTCTTGTATTTTGAGGGGAAGAAGGTCTTTTTCCCTCTTTAGTTCGCATACATACCATATAGCCCCTTTGGCTGAAGGTACAAAATTTATTAGGTATTTTAAGTTCTGTGGGCCCAGAAGATGGAAAGAAAGCCTGTGGACATTCACACAGAACACATTGTGACTTTGTTGTGTGTTTCTTTTCACTGCCTTCCTATCAGATAAGAAATCACAATTTCTTCTGATAAAAATACCTTACACCTTCAAGTATTCAAACCAGATGTTGTGTCAAAGACGGAGAGATTTGGCAAAAAACAATACCCCTTGCTTTCCAGCTGATCCTCAGAGATCAGAGGGGCTGAGTATGCCTGGGATTCATTTCTGATTATAAACAACTTGACACAGAGTCTGGTCATATTCACTGAGAGCTTTCACAAGCAGAAATTCACAAATACAGTGATTTACCAGTTCGATCTGACTGAGTTCACTCAGCACTTGCATGGTCCAGATCCACAAGCAGTGCAAGTTATTGAGGTGACAGGAAAGCAGCTTCAGGATAAACGCACTTTTTACAGAGTGTTAATACGCTTCAAGACAGAAAATATAGTAACAGGGACCTATTTGTGACATGTCATATAATGTCAAGAAATATTATATAATAATATAAATGGATATTCACGAGTGTTCTCCAAGGCAGCTGGAGGTGCCAAGCTCACCTAAAGGTGTCCCTTTGTTGCCTGATAGCAAAAGACAAAAACTTGTTCAACAGTATCAAAATGGGAAGATTTTTACATTTCTATATCTTACCATTTCATTAAAATGGTAAGACTTTTACAATTTTTATAAGTATAAAAATTATCATATCTAACAAATATTGTCCAATTATAAAAGCAGTTGGTTAGGTAATTTTTCCCCAAAAAACTGCACCATTGGAGTTGGTCCAGAGATTCTTTTCCCCACTTCTTTGTCTCCTTGTAGGTGCTCTACTCCAAAATAAGGCTAAACAGAATTTCAGGAATGTGTTAGAAAGTTACCTTATTACTCTAAAATCTAAGAGAAAATGTAGAAAAAATACCAGCAGCTCATAACCACATATTAAAATTCTACAAAGTCACAATTATATCAAAAATACATAAAAAGCAAAAATCTTTACACATCACCTTCAAGAGAAAAGGAGAGACACAGTCCATTGACTGTATCCAAGCACGCAGAAGCTCCTGCTGTCACCTCCTAGCAAAACCCCATTAAAAAACCCATGTTTCAAAGGAAATGGAGTCAACATTTTTGCTCTTATATTACCATAACTGAAGTACTCCCACACATAGGGGTTGAAATGTGTATTGTACTCTTGGAAGGCTTGCACTGAAAATAAAAAAACAGCAGAAAAATAATCCAGAGTCTGGACTTATGGAACCACAGGAGAAGAAATTGCCTGTGCATTTAAAGCATGAGTAGCCTATGTAAAAGCGATTTTTCAGCTGGAAGAGTCTGGCAGGGGACAGGGGATCATTTCTGATGCACCACATAATGGAAAAGAACAGCTCAGATGCTGGACCAGGACCATCCAGTCCTGAGAAAGCTGCTGGGACAGGCATTCCTGCCTCTGTGTGTGTGTACACACTCCATATGTGCACACCTGCAAGTATACAGGCTGATTTTAATTACTTAAGACAGAAAATATGCCTGGCTTTCCTGTTACTTTTTGAGTCTTTCATAGGACTGACAGGACAAAGGAAATGTTGAAGTGTATTCATGAATAAGAAGAATGCCTGAAAAAGGCAAAACTGGCTATCATGATTCATGGGCAAAAGCATTACGAAGGAATGCTATGCTAGGACAAAGGAAAAAAATGGATATTAAAGGTAGAAAGGAAACTTTTTTTTTTTTGTAGAGTCAGCTTTTCTTCTCTTCAGGCCCCCCTTTCCTTCTCTCTTTCAACACTTCGGTTATAATTTTCACCAGTGTGTAGCCTGTGAATCAGCTGAAATGGAATAATACATTTTGTTTGCTCTCCTCCTTCATCCTCCATCCTTCATCCTTCACTTTTTTAATGGAATATTGCTTTGCAGTTTTCCAATTAATTATATGTAAGATTAAAGGTCAAAATTTGATTGAGGGCTAAAAATTTGTAATTAGCAATTTTGTTGGAATATCCTTCCAGTATGTCTCTTTTTCCCTATCAGGAAAGATGAAACAGCATCCAGGCATCCTTAGGAAACAGGGGTTTGAAGGGAATGAAGGGAAGTCCCAGCCCTGGTGAAATCACTGGGACCAGAATTTGCTTCTCCCTGTTTCTTTTGCACCAAGCAGTTCTACCCTTCTCTTACCTATGATTATAAATAAATAACTAAATAAAATGTAATATTTATTAGGTGTCTCACACTAAAAGCGAGACTCATATCTAATTGTCCCAGAACACTGTTTTGGGGGAAATACTAGATGTCTAAGTGCCTGTGACGGCCTTTTCTCATGTTGTTTGCATCCATTAACTCAGAAAGGACGAGAGCATGCTTAGCACCTCTGCAAATGCTTTTTTCTGCACACACCTTCTTGTGCAAGGTGAGGAGGGGCGGGACGGAGGCTTGATGCTCCACAACACTTATTTCTCTCTGTATCAGCTTGACTGCAAGAAGAGGTACTCCTTTCTCTCCTTTATAACCCTGACATCCCTAGACACAGAGGATTCCTCCATATCCTTCCATTTTCAGAGCTTGCATGCACACTCCCCCCAGCCCTGAGTTCTGATCCCAAGCCCAGGTTTTGGTGTTTTGGTGGGCCGTGTTCCAGCGTGTCTCTTCCTAGGTTTAATTCCCACCTAAGAGGAGAGGCTTAGAGAGGCTGCCCCTCCTGCCTGTGCTTGCTCTCATAGCCCCGGAGCCTGGCAGATCTCACAAGGGGTGCCACTCCTGACCTCCCTCTGGGAGGGCTGTACCTGTAGCCCCAGGCTGAGCACACCGGCACGGATTCAGCTCCAGGCTATTTTCCAGTGAAACAACTATGCCTGCAATTCACTGGCATCTCCTATCGAGATATTTTTGGGTTGTGTCCCATTTTTCACCCCTCTTACAGGGTAATATCTTGCAAGGAAATTAATAGCTGGACATTGTGCATAAAAATTTCTTCTTCACTGGGGTTTATCTGAACTCCACTCATCCAAAGGCTGAGACCAAAACCATTAAAATAATTGTTTAGAGCAGCATTTTGAAGGGGCGTGCATGAAAACCAAGGCATGGAGGCAGGGTTCTATTTTTCTGCAGGTATTAGGGGCTGATGCCTGTCCTGGGCAGCCTGGGGCCCAGCATGTCGTGTGCTTCTCATGTCATGTTGGACATGTGTGATCACAGCCTGTCCTTGTCACCATGCCAGAGAGGTTAAATCAGGAAGGAATGTCTTACAGACCAATATATTATATATATATTAAGAATATATATTTAATAAAAGCAATATCCTGCAGAGGCTTCATATTCTCTCTAGATTAGTTTTTTGGGGTTTTTTTTTAACTTCTTAAAATGCTGCAGTAATTGTGCAGGTCAGACAGGACAGCAAATTTAGCGTAACAAATTACAGGCTTAAAAATGACAGACAAGCAAGGAAATGCAGAGATAGCTTCTCTTCAAATCATTCTGTCTCAATTAGCCCAGTTTTGAGGCAGGGGGTTGCCTGGATGGTACAAGGGAGGCGACTTGAGAAGAGAGGATCTCTCTCAGCTCTAATGATGCAGTGTAACTTAAACCTTGCTCTGTTGGCTTTGTGGTATTTGCTCATACCTTTGGGAGGAGAAATGTCTGCTTAGATTATAGTCTTGTCAAACGTCTGCCCGCCAGTGCCAACTTTCTCCACTGAAAATACCTTATAATTAAGACAAACTGCGGAAATGAGCCCCAATTCCTTCAGACCCAGTCCCAGCAGATGCTGAGCACCTTCTTTGAATTAAACAGCAACAGGAACCAACANTTTTTCTGCAGGTATTAGGGGCTGATGCCTGTCCTGGGCAGCCTGGGGCCCAGCATGTCGTGTGCTTCTCATGTCATGTTGGACATGTGTGATCACAGCCTGTCCTTGTCACCATGCCAGAGAGGTTAAATCAGGAAGGAATGTCTTACAGACCAATATATTATATATATATTAAGAATATATATATAATAAAAGCAATATTCTGCAGAGGCTTCATATTCTCTCTAGATTAGTTTTTTGGGGTTTTTTTTTAACTTCTTAAAATGCTGCAGTAATTGTGCAGGTCAGACAGGACAGCAAATTTAGCGTAACAAATTACAGGNTAAACCTTGCTCTGTTGGCTTTGTGGTATTTGCTCATACCTTTGGGAGGAGAAATGTCTGCTTAGATTATAGTCTTGTCAAACGTCTGCCCGCCAGTGCCAACTTTCTCCACTGAAAATACCTTATAATTAAGACAAACTGCGGAAATGAGCCCCAATTCCTTCAGACCCAGTCCCAGCAGATGCTGAGCACCTTCTTTGAATTAAACAGCAACAGGAACCAACAGCACTCAGTATTACATGAGGCTGTCCTTTACTGGATAAATGGAGATACTGTTCAGCATTAAATATATATATTAACCACCTCTCTGTCCTCATCACCCTCTCACTGAGGGAATTCTCCAACAAGTAGAGCAAAATGACTGGCATTGGTGAACCATTAGTGACTGAAGGAAGAAATTTTTTTCCAGATCATAGTGCTTAAAATGAACAAGACTTTTGAGAAAATAGCAGGAAGGAGGTTTGTGTGCATACATGTAAAAGGGATTAGGATCTTCAAGACAAACTGTACATCTTTTCTTCATGCTTTCAGTAGGTACAGAGAATTTACCACCTGTACACAGATTTTCAGTACAACAGAACGTGCAGGGTGTGCCATGACTCTTCTGTCCATGAAAACCCTGCAAGGCACCCTAAGCACAGAGGCCTAAACTTTTGTGTCTACAGGCCAACATGTCAATACTTTGCTAATATCAAGTGGCTCATTCTCCACTTTGTTTTACATTAAGATTACATTGTGCAGTCCTAAAACCTGACCTTTTTTTATATACTTTTTAATAAGGAAATAAGTTCAAGACTTTGCCAAGAAGATATCAAAGCAATTTTGGTATTCTCTCTGTCCTTCCCACACCCCAGCAGATCCTTAGACAGAGATCCATCTCTCTGAGATTAATTAGAAGTTGAATAGCTGAACACCCTAAGGATGATGTCCTCTGTTGTGCAACGAAGCAATCAGGAATTACTGTCCTTGATTCCACCCTGTTGAAGTCTGTTTGTCTTGAAGTGGCAAATCCAGTATTTTCCACTGTGGTAAATTGCTGGTTTTTTCTTTTCCTATAAGGATTGTAAAAATTGAAAAGGTTTTTTTTTGAGGAAGGCATTTTGACATTTATTATCACTTGTTCCTGCTGTTCAGACCTGATAGACAGCCTAAGAAGACCAGGATGATCAGAGGAACCAAATAAATATTTGCTCTACATATTTTCTGCTAAGAAGCCTGTGAGGCAGCCTGCTAGTCTCCTGCTAATAGTGAGTCTTTCAAACAGAAGTTCAGATGTGTTATAACTCCAGAAGGGAGGGAAAAAACAAAGCAATATGTTTTTTTATGACTGAGTCTGGAATAATCTTATTAAATCATCACTATCAAAGGAAAATTGAGGGTCTGAAGCTGGAGTTCAGGGAACTACTTATTTTCACTTGCTTTTATAAATGTGCCTCTCTTGAAGCTCTGAACTGAGGAAGAGCATTTTTTTTTTTCTGTTTGATTGTTTGCCACATTTGCAAAAACTCTGTGTGGGAGTGATTCACAGGCTGAAAGACAGGTACATATTGAAATATATAGTGGCATATGTGAAAGGAACCAAAAATATATCAAATTTTGTCACAGAAAGGCCTTTTGAGGCCCAATTTCACATGCTGGTCATCATGTAGCTTCAGCAGGTGGTAAGGGTGGAGTCCTGCCAAAGTTTGAATTATCACTGTAGATTAACTGGTTGAGCGTCACGATTTCTCTTAAGAGAGATGATTTTTTTTTTTTTTTTTTTTTTTTTTTTTTTTTTTTTTTTTTTTTTTGTGAAAACTGTTATAAATTGCATCTTCTCACAATGTAAAGACTGCTGATTGCTTTCAAGACAATCTAACTCTGTGTTCAAAGGTTTGTGCCAGCACCAGTATGCCATCAGGAGAGCTTTGGTCAGTCTGGATTCTTTCATTAGGAGCTGTATGTTCTCTGTAAATGTGAAAAACTTTATTCCAATGAGCTCTTTTGTTCTTTCCATGCTGACCTCTCTTGCTCTTTTAAAACATACTGTGAATTGTTGGACAAGGATGCTGTCAAAGCAGGAGAAACAGAAAGGAGGTGGGAGGGGGGAAAAGCACATCAGGACCTCTTTGAAATAGTTCTTGCAACCTAAGGGTGGCCTCCCACCGTCTGCAAGACCTTCTGCTGTGCTAGTGATGCAATCCAACGAGGAGCACAGAGTGACAAGGGCAGAAGGGAGACCCCAAATGTCCCACCTCCTCCCAGTGTCATCCCAGGGGCACACAGCACAGCCCCCAGGAGCCCAGAGACAGAATGCCAGGTAGGAATTCAAACCAGAAGCTCCTGAGGACTGACCCACCTCATTGGGGCCCTGCTGGGACCATCCCAGGACAGCCCCAGCCCACGATGAAACCCACCACCAGCAGCCAAAGGCAGAGACAAACTTGGGGAGTAAAAAGAGTGGCAAAAGGAGGGGTAAGGGGGCAAAAAGAGCTGGTAGCAGTTGGCTGGTGGGTGTAGAAGTCGAGACAGACACCCCACTCAAAGTACTTCATTAAAAACATCAGAAGGCTCCAAACATCAGCACCTTGTTCAAAAGTCCCCCCATACCTTTTCTATGTAACCTCACAAGGGCAGCTCCACACAGCTCTGGCTCTTCTCCAGTTCTGTCCAGCTCCTTCCTCTCCCTATCTTGGCTACCTAGCCCTGTCTGTCCAATGTACAGCACCTTCCCTTTCTGTCCCTTTGCATGACCTCCTGTCCCTTCCTCCTCACAGCACGGCCATCAGACTCCAAGTGACTCCCTCCCAGCTAACTCACTCTTATCACACCCAGAGCTGAGAGGACAAGACTGTTCCTACTCTTGGATCATTAACAGAGCTGCAATATATTAAGGGCAAGATTGTCTCAGCACCATCTCCGTCTGTCTCCCCACAGGTGGGCACACTTGTGAGCCATGTCCTGCATTCAGCCAGCTGAATCCTGCTCATCTGAGTCACTGTCACTGGAAGCCCTGTGTGTGTTCCGATCCATGGGGTCTGGCTGCAGCTGGAGTGGAGATACAGACTTGAGGGCTTTGTGGCTATGTCCCAGTGCAGCAGGACTCTTCACTCTTGAAATGTGGACAAACAAACAACACCCTGTTTTCCAAGATATCAGTGGTGGGCATTATGTGCTGCTTTTGGTGTTGAATTGTGCCAAAACAACTCTGGCTCACCAACCCTGGATTAACACCTTGACAGTGAGGCAAAGACTTGATAGATAAGGTGCCAAGCTGACTGGGAGACATGAGACTTGCAGTTATATAACTTTACACTATACAAGTCCAAGTTCACTTTCATTTATCAGGTTCTTCAGACATATTCCTCCCTGGAAGTTTCCTCCCTTGGGAAGGGGACACCACTCCAAGGATCCTCCTCGAGGTCAAGAGAAAGAGACCTTCCCACAAGTGTTGATCTGGAAAATTACATCAATCTCTACTTAGCATCTGCTTATTTTTGATATCTTTAATATAATGGCTTTAATATAATTGTTTTGACCTGGTGCACTATACTATACAACACACTACTAGTAATTTTAGCTTTTATACAGTGTACTTAACAATTCAGATTAAAATTTTCATCTAATAATTTTGTCAGGATAGATAATTCATTTTTATGTAAATACATCTGATTTTCCATCTTTAAATCCTGCAGGACAAAATTCCTTAACCTGTTGCCAAAGTACGGGGCTAAGATTGGATCCAGCCAGCCCCAGGCTCCTCTCTGGGAACGATTACAAGAGGGTTCTTGTGGCAGTGCTTCTCTGGTCACCCTCTTGCATCTGTCTGGATGTATCTTCCCCTAAATGTTTCCAGTAGACTCACATTTTCTTTTCTTCTGTGGAACTGGAATGTCACATACTCAGGAAAAGGGGAAGTAACATCATCCTTGGAGGAACATTATTTACACCAAAATATGGATACAAATAGCTGGATGTGATACAGCTGTATTGGCTAATTTTCTATATTGATTTCTTAGCTGTATTGGTTAATTTTCACATGCAAGATGTGTTTTGTCCAGTGAAAAAACTACGTCTTCCTTAATTACAGCAAAAATTATTCTAGATATGTGCATTTTGGAGTCATTTAAGGCTTTTAATTTTATTTTTTTTTAATGTAAGAAATATAAATCATTAGTTATACACTTTTGTTTTTCTGGAAGATGACTATCAATATCTTCCATCATCATAACTTTGTCAAAGCTAGACATTAATTTTTTTCCTAAGCTGAGACACAGTCTTCCTCTTCTGCTAAACAGAAGGCTTGGTCCTTTGCTTCACATTACAAAGGCCAATCTAACAAGTATTTTAGCAATATATTTTCTTTACTGAATGGGGTTTGAGCAGCAGTTCTGTTAGCACAGGTATACTCTTTGTCTTCTTTTACTGTGCCTTTCAGGCTTGCTGTTCAGTCTAAAATATAAAGCTATGATGACAAATACCTTACACTTTTGTCACATTAGCAATTTGGCTGTACAGCAGATTTTTTGATGTTTGATAGAAATTTCTACAGTTCACCTTTTCCAATCTTTGCACAAAATTCTTCTTCCTGGGGTAGCTCAGCATGTGCCTAAGCTGTCCCACACTAGGTCTTAATTCAGGTGTACACCCAAACTTCGGCATTCATCAGAACCTAGATTTTCATCAAAAGGGCACATGAAAATCTGCTTTTGTGGGTAACTCCTTCTATGAACCTGCCTGCACAGATTAATTTGTTGCAGAATGACCCTTAGTTCTGCTTTATTGGCTGATAAAAATAAGCCTTTCTTCCACTGAATTAGGTTCATTTACTGAACCTCTGCTTGCTTCTGAGGGTTGTTAAGGCTCACTCAAATCTTACACCTTCACATGGGTGCAAGATGCTGCACCTAAACATGCCTGGGCATCCAGAACTTGCAAAAGGGTTGCTCTGAGCTCTGCATTCACCACTGGATTCACCACTAAACCACCCAGACAACTTGATAGCTGGCCTTGCTAAGAGAGTCACCACTCTCTCATCCTGAACTTTTTTGTGCTCCTTGTTTTAGTGAATGACTTGATGTGACACTACCTTAGTACCTGGATCTTTGCAAGTTGTACACATCATTTCTGTTTCCTGCACCCATGTCAGAGAAGCCCGTGGTTTCCTCCACAGATTAATCCCACAGGCTTGTCCACTACCCCTGAAAAGACTGGACTGTAACCATATTGGCTACCCATGTCCAAAGTCAGCCTTCTCACCACATCTTCTCCAAGATTTTGGTTTTCTTTCAACTGTTCAGTGCTACCACCCTGCTGCCACTCATTGCTGCTTTCAGCAGCCTGATATCACCCTCTTACAACAATAAGGAATGTTGTTGGTGTTTTATTTGATCTCACAAATGGTGCTTCTGAGTTGTCCTCTCATGGAATTCCTGACAGTATAGGTGAAAAATTTGTTTCAGAAGTAACCAGAAATTTCCACACTGGCCTTACAAAATACAGTACCTGCCCTTTGCCAGGAGGCACTGTTTATTCCTCAAGGTGTTGGAGGTCTGTGCAATTCAGTTAGTGGTCATTAATAAAATTCAAAGGCTCTGTTTTCGGTTTTTGACCTCCCCATGATATGAATGTTCTATGGTAATGTGTTAGATTACTCTGAAGTAAATGCTTGAAATTGTGAAATAGCAATTTTCATAAGCTAGACAGGGGTTTCAGCATCAAAAGTTAGTATTGTACTATCCTCTATAATTATAAATCTTCTTACTAGAATTTTAAAGTAAGATGGCCTAATTCCATGATAACATCTGGGATACTGAACACCACACCTGTCTTGGTTTGGGAACACAGGTATCTGCCAGGGAAAGCTCGAGTTTCCCTTGTGTCCTGGTCTTGAAAGACAGGTATCTGCCAGCAAAAAGCTGGAAGTTAACTTTGAATATAGAATGTAAACCCCCTCCCTCAGATTATAATAATTTTTGCAATTAGGGGCTTTCAGGCAAAGCTTTGGGAATAGGAATAACAGTCCTTTACTAGGAATATTAAAAATAAAATGGTAATAGTACAGAAAAACATTCAAATGAAACAAATAAATACCCTAGAGACCTGACACCCTGTTGGTCAGGGTGTTAGAAGCAGTCCAGATGAATCCTCCTGGAGTAACAGATGTAGTTCTGTGGAGTAGAGATGATCCTGTAGAGAGTCCAGTGGTGG
>WEIU01023516.1:87967-99409 GCA_013389925.1 Aegithalos caudatus
GCTGCCGCGTGGCGCCCGCGGGAGCAATGGGGACAGTGGCGACAATGGGGGCGAGGCGCTGGTGACCGCGCAAGAGAACCCCGAGCGCTGCCAGCCCCAGGTCCCCGCGGCTTGCCCGAGACTCTCCGTGTCTGGCTAGAGGTGCCAGCGCTGTCCCCTTGTCGTCCTGTGTCGCGTTATCTTCCCCCCCCCGCCACCAGCCCTGGGGCCCAACACAAGAAGGAGCTGGAGCTGCTGGAGCCAGGCCAGAGGAGGCTCCAGGGTGAGCAGAGGGATGGAGCAGCTCTGCTGGGAGCAAAGGCTTGGAGGGTTGGGATTGTTCAGCCTGGACAGGAGAAGCTGTGGCTGCCTCTGGATCCCTGAAAGGCCAGGTCAGACACTGTGGCTTGGAGCCCTCTTGGGTAGTGGAAGGTGTCCCTGCCCGTGGTAAAGAATGAGACTGGATGAACTCTAAGGTCCTTCCCAACCCAAATCTATCCTCTGTGATTCTCGGAGGATATGAGGAATTTATTGTGTGATAAATTTTGAAGTATTTGCGGTGGTGTACCGACAGGAAAAGATTTCAAACTAAGATCAATGTGTGATACTGTATGTGTAATGAATTTTATTTACTCCAGTTATTTTGGTCTTTGTGATATAGTTCAGAGAAATGAAGCACAAAATAATTTTTTTACAGAAATGCTCAGTCTTTTTTTATTTTTGCTGGTTTTGGGGTTTTTCCATTACAATTGAAATTGAAGGTTTGTATTTCATAACGTAGTAAAGTTGAATACTTCTCTTTTCTGTTTGCTGTTTGAAGAAAGAAGAAACGGTGCCTGTGTTGAAAAAAGCAGTAAGCCTAAAGAAAGAATTTTCATTTCATCTGAAAGTGAAAGAAGAGCTCTTACTTTGAAAAATCATGGGACAGCATATAACTTTATGATGAGAAATCAGTCGGGGAATAACTGGAATTTGGAGTAAAAGCATTTCTTGAGTATTTGTATTTCACTGGAGTGATTTTTTTGGTGGGGGGTGTTTCTTCTAATTAATAAGTTAATCCATAGTGTCTTGTTGGTTTAAAGGAGGAAAAAGGGGTGCTTCTGTAAAGGTTCTTCTGTCCCCAAGTTGGTCATGTGCTCTCCTGACTGAGCTGGGATCACAGAACACTCCTAGTCTGAGCACTGTCCCTGTCTGGTGTTTGTGGGTTTGGTTTTAGGGTTTGTTTTGGTTATTTGGTCTTCTCACTTGAAATTCTAGAGATGTTACTAACTTCTCTGTTGTTAGACAAACCTCTGGTAGGTTGCTGTGTTGTTCTGGTATTTTATTGTTCTTAGAGCTGCTGTGTATCTTGTGTCTTTGTCCAGTTTGTGCATATTCACCAGTTTTCCAGTCCCATAATAATTTTATTCAGCAAAGTTTGACTTAAGGAGAAAGCAACTTCTGATGTGTTTCTGAGTCAGCCACGCTCTTATTTCATGTTCATGCACTCAAAATACAGGAGTTTCAAAGGGTGCTTCTGTGCTGTGGCCCAAGAGATGCTTATGGAGGACTGCACTGCCATGGGGGTCAGAATTATGTATTTTATCTAATAGACAGCTTGATAGCTCTCCTAATTTTCACAAATGATAGGTTTTGATTTACTTTTTAATTTCAGAAGCCGCACACTGGCAGTGATTCCTGCAGGCCCTTCCAGAGCAGCCTCTCATCCTGTGCTCCCAGCGTTCCTTACAGGACCACCAAGAGCGTGGACTCCAGCGAGGAGAGTGGCTCCAACTCCGATGATGATAGCTGCCTATGGAAGCGAAAGAGGCAGAAGTGCTTCAACTTCTCCCCTGCCAAACCCGAGCCCTTCCAGCTCAGCCAGAGCCACCAAAAACAGACTGCTCTGCACGGCAAAAAGGTCAACAACATTTGGGGCGCAGTGCTCCAGGAGCAGAACCAAGATGCGGTGGCGACTGAGCTTGGGATTCTGGGCATGGACGGTTCAATTGACAGAAGCAGGCAGTCTGAGACTTACAACTACCTGCTGGCTAAAAAGCTGATGAAGGAAGCCCAGCAGAAGGAGGCAGAGACTTTGGATAAGGAGCTGGATGAATACATGCACGATGACAAGAAGATGTTGCCGACAGAGGAGGAAAACGGGCAGGGCTTCCTCAAACGGAAGCGTCCCGTGAGAGACAGACTGGGGGAAAGGCAAGAGATGAAATACAAGGGAAGGTATGAGATAACAGAGGAAGATTCAGAAGAAAAAGTGGCAGATGAAATTGCTTATCGGTGAGTTTAGTAATGGTGCATCTTCACTTCACAGAGTACTGGTGATTGATGGAAAGAAGTGGAGGAAAAGCTCCCCTGCTGCTAAATAAGGTGTCACACCAGGTCACAAAAAGAATTTCCAAAATCCTTGGATAAAAATGCATCATTGTGCCTGGTGATCTTGTACAAACATCCAAATGATACTGCCTGTTTCTTTGAATTTTTGTATTTTTATTTACTGAACCCACCAGGATAGTTTGTTATTTGACAACAGGGCAAGAAAAAATACTGTTTCTAATTATACATATAGATCTAGTAATGCCTTTTTTTTTGGGAAATAACCTGTGGTTCTTTGGACTTTGACCAATGCACACATGCTGTGGTCACCACAGAAAGCTGTTCTAAATTCTAAACTTTTGAAACTAGATAACTTGGACAGTGCAGTGTTTTGTATGGAGTCAAACTGCCACACTTTTCTTTCAGTGGTGGAAGGGGAAGAAAATTATGTTAAATAAGGAACAAGACTTAGAAGATTTACTGACAGTTAGCTTGACATTTAAATCAAGTCTGGGTTTATTGGTCATAGTTGCTTTTATACATGTGGTATTACTTCAGAATCTGGCAATGCTATAGCAAATAGTTATTAATGCTGTTAATAGTTCTGTGTAGTTCCTCATTAATTTGAAAACATTTCTTGGAATTACCTCCTTTTTGTTATATAGAGCTTAACTGAAATAGGGCAGAAGCATATTTTTTCTATTTTTTTTCTAATTGTAGTAGTGGTGGCACTGAGCTGTATCAGTAGGGTTCTGGTTATAGTGTAATTTTTGTTGTTTTGTTTCCTTTTAATAGCTCATCATAGATCAGTCAGTAAAGTGATTTCTTCTTTGTTATGTAGGTTTGTCTGAAATGGCACATGATACAGGGAAACTTTCACACTCCTGTTTTCTCCAGTTGCTGATTTAACTATAAAAAATTAATTTTAATTGTTAAATGCACAAGAAGCTTTTATACTTTGATTTCAGAGGTTTACGCAGGTCTTTTCAGTTTTGTGTTTGGTTTGATATTTCACTCATGAATAGAAGAAAAATAACCACTTAAAGCATTTTATCTGAAACAGGTTTTAAAAATGCATGCTTTAGGGAAAAAAATCCCTCAGAAGCTCAGTATTTTGAAATGTGATTCAGTAAACCTTTTAAGCATATTTGAATGCATAGACTTTTCAGCACAAAATGAATTATTATTCATTGTGGAAGTCCCATAGTCAGTTATACTCAAGGAATTATCGTGACAATAAATATGCCTTTCTTTTTTCCCCCCTCTCTGTTCAGACTTTGTGAGCCAAAGAAAGACTTAATTGCTCGAGTAGTGAAAATAATTGGGAAGAGAAAAGCAATCGAGCTGCTTACGGAAACAGCTGAAGTAGAGCAGAATGGTGGACTGTTCATTGTGGTAAGGAAAACATCATTCTGTGGGTTTGCCAGGGCTGGGGAGGGCAACACAGCTTTTTATTTGTGGAATATTCGCACAGTGCTGTTGCAAGTCTCTCGTGCTGTACTTGTTCTCCTGGAGTTTTACAGCTTTCCATTGCTATGAGACTCCCCTAATAAACACTTGTGTAACCTTACAGCAGGATTTGAGCAAACAGTAAGGTGAATGAACCTGAATATTACCCAGGTTCTTGTGCTGAGTTTGATGTCTAATTTGGCATCATGTCTCTTCCTGTGGTTCTCATTGGAATCTTTCCCTCACAGACTTGAGGCTGAAGGATTGTCAGGCTTGAATAAAAACCAGCATTTCCAAAAGGAAAACTCTCAGCTTTATTAAGGAACCACTGGCTTGTGCATCAGCAGAGCAAAAAAACCTGAGCACTGATTTCTGTTACAAAATCACAGTAAAAATCCCTATACTCCATGGTTAGGTTGTCAAATTTGGTATTTAATTGTCCATGTTATATAATGAGCCCCAGTGTAAAAAAACACAGTGGGTTAGAAAAGCTGTGAGTAGTGGAGAAAGTGGGTGAAAACTAGGAGATACTTTCACTTGATTACGATTTTTAAGTTCCATCACTTGGAAGTAAAGAGAAGGGGAAAAACAAGTGTGTCACAATCTAAAAAAACCACCAAAATAGATTACAAAAGATCAACAAAGAAAGGGCAAAAAATTCCAGCTAGTTAGTTGTGCTAGAAGCATTCTCTTGTCTTGAAAGTTAAATTAAAAAGTGTTTAACA
Source organism: Aegithalos caudatus (assembly GCA_013389925.1). Classification (NCBI taxonomy): domain Eukaryota; kingdom Metazoa; phylum Chordata; class Aves; order Passeriformes; family Aegithalidae; genus Aegithalos; species Aegithalos caudatus. The sequence continues at coordinate 92,431 of WEIU01023516.1, forward strand.
GAGAAGAAGGGACACGGCTCCTGGTGGCACAAGTTGCTTTGGAAGCAGATCAGAGTACAGTCTTTAAAAAGCTGATCACAAAAGGTACCATGAAATTAAGGTGATAAAAAAATGTTCACATGTGCTGTTTCAAGAACCTTCTTAAAACCTCACCTTCCCTGTTCCTGGAATTCTTAGATTATATAGTACATTATTGAGCAGTAAAGTATTCACATTTTGCACCAGTATCATCCCGTTTTTACTGGAGTAAAAGTAGTGTTTTATACGGCAAATTTTAATTGAATAATAGTATGGTTATTAGCACTTGTTATTAGCACTTGTTATTTACAGGTTAGGGTTTCAAAGCTGAGCCCATTCCATGCACTGCTGTTGCTGCACTGAAAACTGCTGGGTCAAACATGTGGTGGGGTGGAATTTTAGAGTAAAGGTTGTGCTTCCTATGCCTTCAACAGAAATGAAAAATTGTGTAGATTACACAGACAAGTTGTAGCATTTCTGAGCACAGTTATAAAAAACCCTGAGATTAACATGTCATGATACAATGCAGGCATGAAGACACAGAATCCAGTGAGCTTGAAGACAGGAAAAAGAGAAAGTTTATTTTACATCTTGGGTTTTATAGTTTTCTAGGGATTACCCCTGGATTGGATGGAGAAGTTATCACCTCTCCATCCACACTGGTGGGGACAAAAGTCCCTCAAATGTCTCTCCTTGAGAAAGGAATTTAAGCATAGATTGTTTTCCTACAGAGTCCTTGAAAGGACTCCACTTCAACATAAAAATGTACAAGAAGAACTTTAGAAAAATCAGAAGATTTCAGAAACTCTCTGAAGGCTGTAAAAATATGGGTGACCAACATAATTTTATTAAATTAGTTTGACATTTTACTGGGCTTATGTGTTAGGAATGTTCTGAGTGTTTAACCTAGTGCATAGCTTGTTGCAGATAGCCGTGAGAGTAGTTAGAATATTATTTGTATTTTGTTTCTTCACTACCAAAATCAGGTTTACTGTGTAGTTTTAACAATTAGCATTATATTCTAAAGGAATTTTTTTTGTAACTTCATGATTTTCCTGTCCAGATTTAGCAGGCTGATTGTTGACCTTCATATGACTAATTCAGTCACAAATGAGACATAGCCAGGGTTATTTTCTTGTGGTGTTTGACACACCAGAACTTAAATTGGCTTTATTCGTCTCAGCACTGAGTGTTGCCTTAGAGACTATTTTTTCTTAACACTTAGCATTAAGCTTGCTATTCCCAATTTCTTCTCTCCCTATTAAGAATGGGACCAGGAGAAGAACACCTGGGGGTGTTTATTTAAACCTGCTGAAGAACACACCGAGCATCAAAGAAGAACAAATCAAGGTAAAAATGTCAGGAGTTCAAATGTGCATTCTCTTTTGGGTTTTTTCTTCCTACTAGAAATGTCATGACTGAAACTGTCTAACTTCTAACAAATGTAACTGTGTATTCCACTGAAACCAGACTTTCACATTTAAATGACAGGCAAAAAATAAAAGACCTCCTTCAAAAATTGCTGAGTTACCATTAACTCTAAGCAGAAATAACTCACTTTTGCATGTTGCCAGTCACAAAAACCTGTTGAGGAAGATGAGGTTGTAGAGTCTGGCAGAGGTAAATGTTAGATTTTCCTAATTTGTGTATTTGTATTCTTTACAGCAAAGTTGTCAGTTTTGTGTTTCTCCCCTTGGAGCTATATGTCATTGTGCATGGATTGAATGCAGGTTTCTCAGTATAATATTTTTGTCCTCTATAGCTCCAGCTATGGCACCAGACAATTTATTAAATCAGTTGATGGTCTGAACCTAATCTGAATTGCTCACTGGGCTCATCTGTGGTGCTCTCTAAATCAATTTTGTAAGCTTGTAAACATTATTTCTCTGAGGTGTTTTAACTTACCAACATTTTTCTTTTTTTTTTTTTTTCTTTTTGTGGCATATGCTACTGTAGTAGAGTTTTGGATCGGTTTTACTTTGCTTGCTACAGGTAATTCTAGGGTCTGGTTCTATGAACTGATAAAAAAAGTCAACTTTGTGTCAGTATTGTGATTGTTTATTTGGAGGGGAAAAAAAACAGGAAAATAAAACCCCAACATCCTTTCATAGATTACAGTGGCCAGATTAAAAGTTGCAAGACTGATTACTTTACACTATTAGAAAAGAAATTTTCTGTTCTACCCCTCTTCCTTAAGTGCAGTCTTTTCTCACACTCTCAGTCACACGTAGCTTAGTTATATACTGAGCAGTATTTGTAATTTTTTTTTAATGACTTCACATTTTTTTAGGAAATGCCAGTAAAATGAATATACAAAAATTTTTGTTACTGTTGTTGACTTGTTTTCTTTCAAGGAAATATTCTATCTGGAAAACCAAAAGGAGTATGAAAACAAAAAAGCTGCCAAGAAGAGGAGGGTACAAGTTCTGGGGAAGAAGATGAAAAAGGCCATCAAGGGGCTTAATCTGCAAGAATATGATGATGCATCTCGTGAGACTTTTGCCAGTGACACAAATGAGGCTCTGGCTTCCCTGGATGACCTGCAGGAGGGGCACCATGAGGCAAAGATGGAACCTGAGGATACTATTGAAATTGACAATGCCCACGATTTGGAGATCTTTTAGTTACCAATATTCTTGATAAAAGAGTCTCTATAAAAAAATTTTAAATGACCCTTTCTTCTAATCCCTTGGCTTCTTGTTTTTAAAGCATGGGGCATTCTTGATGCTGAAGAGCAGGAGGTAATTCTTAGCTAAATTTAACAGCATGAAAGGCTTAATTGTCCTGTTACGTGTTTGCTGAGTCCTCAGAAACTCTTAAGATTTTTCTTGATAACAGCCCTACATCACATTAGGAAGTGTTTTTAGTCACATGTTAGTTTTATAAATTCTAATTTTAGGGGTTTGAAAGGCTATGTTTTTCACCAAATACTTCTAATTTAATTTGCTGAAGTTATCAGGTGAGCAATGCTCTTTCTACAGATGAACAGAAAAAACAGTATGAATTTAGTCTTGATATAAAAGATTATATATTCTTAATGTGGCAGTGTTTTGACAAAAATAGCAGTATTTATAGGATTAAGACCTGTAAAAACAGATAGGTTTGTGAAATAAACTTAATTTTAGTGGTCAGTGGCCTTTGAATAACAACCTTGTAAATAAGTGGTATTGAGCAATGTATGTTTCAGATTTCTGCAGTATTTTTATTCTTTGTGTTCCAATGGTGACATGAGCTTCCTGTCTGTTCTGTCTAAACATTTTCACGATTAGACACACACCTAAGTTCCATGGATTTTTTTGTTTGCAGACAAATATAATTGAAAGCCTTCAGAGTAGTGAGCTTTTACTGAGCTGTGTTTTCCTTCAAGGGTCTATAGACTGTATGTGCATATATAAACCCTTTATCTTGTAGTTTTTGTTTCTGACCTCCTGTGTGCAGTGAGATAATATGCAGCTTGCAGAAGATCTGGTGTTTTTCTGTGCTGACTCTAGCAGGGGATATTTTTTTAATTTACTTGATGCAGGAAGTGGTTGTGTAGTTTGTTAGTTTGGCCAAAAACAATTTTTCTGTTGAATATTGTTTTTAATATAGCTAAAGAACATGTGCAACACAGGTATGTATGATGTCTAAAATATTTTGTCACTAATAAGTTGTGGCTTTTTTTGTGAGTAGATACTATTCATCCCAATTTTTGCGCATAAATTTCGTTCACATTTGAGTCCTTGAGTTTCAGAAGGAAAGTGTGTCACTAAAACACACTATCAGTTTATAAGATTGAACAATTCAGTACTGCCCAGAGCTGGCATTTAAAGGATTGTGGCATTTAGAGAAACGTTTCTTACACATAACAGCACATTCCATTACCTGCGTTACTAAATCTAGGTTTTGGCTTTTTTGCTTTTTTTCTATTCGTGTTTCAGAGCTCCTAATTGTTAAAAAGTTACTCAGATGTGCAGCATGCCTTTGGTGGTAGTAGTTACTCGTGCTGAAATAACAAAATCACTTATTTTTTCATTAATTTTCCTAACCAGTGATGGTCAGAGTAAACCAGTAACTCCCATAAGGGAGTTTAATTGCTGTTTAATTGCTTTGGGACTGTACCATTTCATCCTGGTTTTGGGAACTGCTTGGGGATATGTCTTAACTGTTTCCTGAAAAGAATCAGCAAATTGTAAGCAAATTTAAGCAAAATTTTAATTGTTATGTAATTTGCACCGTGTATTTTTTTAATGTTACTATTTCTAACATTGATTTCCCAGGCAAGGGGTACTGAAATGGTGTGTAAAGTATTGTCTTTACAAAAGGCTGATAGGGGCATTAAGCTATTGGAGAGGGCAGTGAGGAGGGGAGGGGTCTTGAGGCGGGGACTAGGGTGAGGGCACTTGGTCCTCTTCAGCTGGAGAAAAGGAGACTGAGGGGAGACTCATTGGGGTCTTCAAAATCTTCAGGAGGGAAGGGGCAGGCAAAATCTTCAGGGGCAGAAGTGATCTCATTACTCTGGTGACCAGCAACAGGACCCCAGGGAATGGCCTGAAGCTGGGTCAGGGTTTTCAGGTTTAGCTTGGGTATCAGGACAAGGTTTTTCCCCTAGAGGGTGGTTGGGCACTGGAACAGGTTCCCCAGGGCAGTGGTAACAATGCCAAACCTGACAGTTCAGGGGGTGTTTGGACACTGATCGGGCACAGGGTTGGGATCATTGGTGCTGTGTAGGGCCAGGAGCTGGACTCGATGGTCCCAGAAATTCCATATTTGAGTTTTCTCCCTCATGTCTAAGAGACCTTTTCTTGTCATTTTTCTCTATTTTCCCTGGCTTTCGATGGAGTTGTTGCAAAAAAAGCAAGCCAGTTCAAAATGCTGGGGTCAAGTCTTCACTACTGTTCCAGCAGCGGTTTTCTCTGGTAAGAAACAGGTTGAGTTAAGCAGCACCAGTTTTTGTGGGGTGCTGCAGTTGAGACAGGTTTTCTCTCTCAGCTCCTACTTACTCACTCTCAGTCTGTCCTGGGCTGGTCTTGCACAGGGAGCAGCTCTGCCCGTCTTTTGTCTGGGATCAGATCTGTCTGTTTAGATTTTGGTAGCTGATGTTCTGCAGATAAAAATGCAAGCAACATGGGTTGGGCTTTGAGCTCTTCAAGAAGCTTCTCTGATGAGCTGGTGTGGTTGAGGGATTATCTGTGCTGCAAATAAAGACTCTCTACTGCTGGTACAAGCATCACCCTCCAAGCCACAAACTAGCAGCATAATGAGCCATCTCTGTTATACCCAAAGATGCTGGAAAAAAATGAGGGAAATGTACTTTGGTCTGAAAACACAAAGCTCATTTTGCTACCTTGCATCCCAAATTCCAACTGGAAAACAGTGATTTTTGGTACCACTGGAAAAATAGTTTATTAACAGTTTAGTTTTACTGCGGATTTTGAAGGCATCATTTGAAGTATAATTGCAGTTTTACAGATGCTCCTTCCCCTTCCAAGTAGATGATCTCATTGAGGTGTTCTTATGCCCTCTGTGTTTATTAACTGCTGTTTGCCAAAATTCTTAAGCAAGCGTGGAATGACGCAGGTCAAGGTATAAAGGTGATGGGAAGGGGAGATGATTGTATTAATTATGACATTTTCTGCTACAGAGGAGAGAATTCCTTGTATTTTTTCAGAGTAAAGGTGAAGGGGTAGACTGAGTAATAAAGACAATTCTCAAGGGTTTGTTTTTTTTTATTACAAGTTTTTATCAGTCATAAAACTTCAGTATGACAACACTATTTATCCCCTTAACTTAGACCATCCTACAACTCAGACAATTCTGTCAGAGACAATATTTTTTTTTTAAAGTTTATTTCAATGAATAGAGGAGAATTCATGCTGCAGTGAATACAGGCTTCTTTGATGCCCCACTCCTCTTCCTAATTCTTACTGGTCAGCAACTCCTCAGAGATCCAAGCCTTTTTCTGAACCACTCTGGGGCTTCAGTGGATCTGGGAATATTCATCCAGTCTTGGAGCTTTGTCATCACAGTTTCCTTTAGGGATTCAGGAATGTGGCAGAGACAATGACTGCAATTTCCTGGTACCGTCTCTTGGATTCAGCAGGCAGCTGGAAAACATGGCAACCTTTGCAGCAGCTGTGGCCTCTTGGTGATTTTTGGACCTCATGCATACCATCCTATTCATGTCCTGCCAGACCTAAAGTTCTTGCAAAAAAAAGCTTTATTTAAAAATTAAATATTTGAAAGTTTCTTCTCCCCACCTTCAGTGCTGATAGATGCCACTTTTTCAGAGCTGTGGGAGGAACACTCAGCTGTGGTACATTTAATATTGCCCAGCCAAGTGCATTTCTAGAATCACAAACATATGGACCTAAATACTGACAAATATGAGGAATGTGTGTTTGAAGGGAGACTCTACTCACAATTTAACTATTCTAGACACCTTTCAGGCTGGGGTTCTTGTTTCTTTTTTGATTGACCAGAAAGATTTATTTAGTTATTTAAAGAAACAAACAAAAAAATTGTATCACTAAATACATTCCCCAAATAGAACCTTTAATTAATTGAAAACTTACTAGTGATTCAATATGCCAGCATTCTTGTTTAAGATATTAATCCCTTTGAAAGGTATTCTCATTTTTCTGCAGAAGTAATACTTTTTTAGTTTGAATTTTTCATTTGTTTTATCAATGATTAATGGTGGTTGGGTTTTGGTTTTTTCCCCCAATGGACAGGTATTCACAGTAATTATTTTAGATTTGATGTTTAGTTACTACTGATGAGTTTTGTGCTAACACCTTTTCAGCCACTAAAATATCTTTATTCAACATGCAGAACTGGGGGAAATAGATCCTGGAAGACCATTCTGTCTTGGAGCACCAGAAAGGCCTTGCCTTGGAGCTGAAAGAAAAGACTCCAAAAAAAAAAAAAAAAAGCCTTAAAAAATTTTTGTTGCTGATATCCTTATCAATTTCATTTTCCC
>WEIU01023517.1:4041-29702 GCA_013389925.1 Aegithalos caudatus
GCAATTTGGTACAGTGTCTCACTATCCTTTCTCTAAAGAAAGAGTTAATATTAAAGAAAGTAACAAAATAAAAATAAGTACAATAAAACAAGAACTGCCTCTTCCCCTAGATAAACCCTAACAATCAATCTTCCATTAGTGCTTACCAGTGGTAACAAAATATGAGTGAGAACTTGCCCTCTAGAGCACAATGGAAAACTGAGCTCAACATGAAGGGTTTTTTTCCACCATCTCCTTTTTTCCAAGTCTGAGAAGTTCACACTGATCTTAAAATTTTGTGAATGTATATCCATGTTGCAATATCTTAACAGTAGCCTTCCCTTAAATTATGCCATTTCCACCAAGTCCATCCAGTAGCTCTTGAGGTGGAAAATAATGGTACGTACCTATTATGTACAAAAATTTCAAAAAGCACATTACATTGATGCCTCAGTTATCTTCAAATTCAAATGAAGTTTAACAGAAAAGGAGATTAAAAGAAAACTGCGTAAGTCATGACAAAAATTATTCTGTCCTTCAGTTCTTCTATATTCCTAACCAAACAACTCTCCAGCAAGCTTCTCTTCAGTTTTAAGTTGCTCATGAATTCCTCCTGCTGTTTGTGTCTCCCCACAACATCTTATCAGATCCTACTTAAAATACATTAACAGAAGAACATAATTGTCTTTAATCCAAACTCTCTTTATGGCCCCAAATCACATTTTTCTCCATAAGAAAAATCTTCTAACCTCTGTGTTTTCTGATCAATGTACCTGTGACATCATTAAATTAATTTCATTCCTTTCCCTCCTATTAGCTATCCTTACTATCCTCCTTCAGTGTACTCAAATTCTTTTCTCTACCCCATAAAAAAAGAGAAGTAAGGGGGAAAAGGAGTAAAAGGGGAAAAGGGGAAAGAAGGGAAAGAGGGGAAAGAGGCTTAGCTGTACTACTCATACAACTTCATTTTCTCTGTAGTAGAATGGAGCTGAAGTTTTAACATCTTCACCTTAACTAATCTCTCTCAACTGGCCCGCCTCAGTTTACCCATGATGTTGACTGCTTTAATCAAGCTCTTTGCAAACAAGTGCCTTCCTGCTTCTCCCAACACATTAACAAGCTCTTCTTTAACCCTGACTTTACAACTTCTACCTGCATTAAAAGCCCTGTTAAGAACAATGCTTTGTCATGATGCCTGCAAAACCTGGAAACATCCACTCCCGTTGTTAGCCTGCCTCAGTGCATTTCAGTAGTTCCCTCTCTGCCTACACACACAGCACTAAGTTTCAACTCTTATCAGACAAGTTATGTGGTAGATCATCATAGTCTCACTCCAAAATATACCAGACTGCCTCTGGCAAATTTCCTGATCCAATCCAAGGAGGTGTTACAATAAAAATATAAATGTATAGCTGCACAAGTGACAAAATGCTTTTTCTCACTCTATTGTCAGCTTTTTGTAATCTGTATATACCACAACACTCTTAGAAAATTCACTTCAATTCCTGAAAACAAGGAAAAAGTGTGGGTTTCCTTGTTACAAGCATGCCTGCTTTCCCTTGCTGAAATGCAGCCACTGAACTGTGATGGCCAGGATCTAGATTATATCAAAGCCATATCCTTCCCAAGAGGAACAGCTGTAAGCAAGAAACTACATGAAGTGTGAGGAGAGACAGCAGTTGCCTCCTGATAAAAGAGTTCTATCCTCCACTCCTCTGAGATAAAACTCAGGGAAATAATTGATTGCACACAATCTCTCTCACTCTCCTTTTTAAAAGATCACTAAAAAAATACTGGCCAAATAAGCACTGTATAATTGATCTTAACATTTCCTTAATCCTTACTGGTCTTATTTTAAAATAAGTTACAGGACATGTACATCTCCTCCAGGGGTAAAGGCTATGAATCTGCTCCTTTCTTATTCATTGTCACATGCCTTTGAGTGACTGTAACTGCATAAACTGTATTGAAATAGTTTGGTTTTTTTTTTTTAATAAAATGCAACTGTTCTTATAGGAATGCATCCATCTCATCTGTATGCATGAACCATTTTTTTACATATTTATCCTAATTCACTACTTAATCTTTATTTTTATGCCAACAAAACATAATAATATCCTTTCATTTTCCCTGTTATTAGAATAGGCCTACACATCACTGATCATCTACATCTTTTAAGAGTCACTTAAATGATGTCCATGAGGTCCCTTACAGACTTGTTCAGAGTCAAAACAACTTCTGTTACTAGAAATATTTAAAACTTGAAAAGCAATTTCTGGTATTTAAAGTTTGTCTCTCCCATGACACCAAAACGTTGTACCCCAATTGACTGCTCTCCTATAACAAAGACTGTGCACTTAGTCCTAGGAACTTGAGCTGAAAACAGCGATCCAGAAACTATTATCTCATCCAAGCAAACATCCTTATAAATTATCAGACCCTCAAGAAATTTTACTTCTCTGCCCAAGTAGGTTCATTTCCTGAATGTTCTATTACAGGAAGTCTGTGCCAGTCTGCATCTTTATTAGTAGGTCTCGTCCTTGACAGTCAACTGAAAACTATCAAAATCCAAACTGCTTTCAAAAGACTCATAGGTATATTTACAAGTCCTTTCTCAGTTTTATTCTTTCTTTTTTAAGCAAGTGATACTGCCTGTAAAAGACATGTGGTCCTGTCCTGCCTCTGCCACTCCAAAACTGCAAACAAAGCATTTGTTGGAAAAAAAATCAAGCGTACATCTGTGTTACTGAAATGGGATAACAATTCATCTTTTTCTCATTGGATCTATGAATATTTTCCGACACCACAATGATCCTTAACGTGACAGCTTACTTTGAAGAATAACAAGGGAAATAGACTTCTAAGAAATAGTCTCTTTGTCTTGAAAAACTACTAAGTGAGAAATTGTAACATATTTTATACCTTTCAAATGGGGAATGCCACAGATTCTTACAGCAGAGGGAATTATTAACTATGACCACTACACTTAAACACGCACAAAAAAATTAGGCTTGTGTTGGTTCTACTGCAGATAAGGGTAATTTCACTATTATACAACCAAATTACTCTCAAAAAACTATGTAATTTCACAAACAAAAAGTTACTTGCTCATTCTTCAATAAGTGTGACAAATGTACATCTGTACTGTTAACAAATATAAGCCCTGCTATTTGGCAGTGGCAACTATTTTCTTCCTAGAGGCTGTGTTCATACTCTACTGTATTTTATGCTCAGCACATAGTGATGCAAGACAACACAGTCAGTGCTATTTTCATTTTCTTTAGACCATAGAAAACTGGTGTTGGATTACATGAAGGGCTAGGAGAGAAGGACAGAAAGGGAATGCACCTATGGACCACTTAGCCAGAAGCCGTGCATGCCCTGAACAGCTCAGTGTATGTACCAGTGAAGGTACACATTAACTTCCATATGGGTTCCACATATAAGAAATCAGTGATGGTCCAGAATTCTATCTCCACAGATGCAAATTGACTCTAACCTGGCATGTTCATTACAGTTTTGGTTTTTTTCTGTGGCACATTGTCCATTTGATCTCTGCATGGACAAGGGCATTTTTCTGGATCTCCCAAATTATCCACACAGTCAGTGTCAGGTTCTATACAAGAAGTCAGGCCCTATCAATATGAGATTAAAGAGTCATTTCAACAGAGGGTCATAAGGACTATTTTTATCTCAGAAACATAAGGTCTGTGAGGAAAATGCAGCAACAGGTAGGCTTGTTTACTGATCAAGAGTAGTTCTGAAATTGCCTTGGGTAATAATTCTGTATCACTCCTCAAAGGTGCCTTCACCTCAGAGACTGTCACGCAAGGAGGAAATATACCTTAATCCATCTTAGCTACCTCCCTCTTTTACTGTTGGAAGCATCTGCAACCTAGTTTTTGTAAAAATATGGAAGAGTGAGCAGGACTCTATGCCTCAAACAATGGTGCAAAAGGCATTGGGAAGACCAAGTCTGGAACGTAAACCATAATTACTACAAAAGAAAATATTAAGTCAGTTTTCAGGTTGGGTATAGACTCCCACCAGTGCAATGTTCCTGGTCAGCTGCCTCCTGGGGTGGTGGCTGCAGTCTCAGGCTGCTCCTCTGAGTTACACAGTACACTGATCTAGTGTTCTCTACCACCAGCTAGAAAGTACATGGGAAACTAAACTAAAAAACCTGCAGAAGGGATGCACCCATCACAGGTGACACAGATGAAAAAAAGGATGCAAGGATATTACTAAAAGGACAGATGATTAATAGATTTCTCCATATAACTGGAGAATGAGTATCTTGCTTCTAAAGAAAGGCTGAAAGGTATCTGCATTTAAACTTACCATGACCAGGCAAAACATGTATATGCTGCCAGTATATACTGCCATTTGTCTTGGGATAGACAGGCAGGAATTCAGCATGATAACAGGATTAAAGTCCAGTTGTAACATTAGGTTTTCATGTTCTGAAGTTTGTCTAGAGGTAGTAAATCTTTGGCACCTGAAAATGATTTCTGTGGCCTGAACTGCAAAGAGAAGTGATTTTTGAGCATTCATTCTCTGAAACATGGGCACAAAGAGACTGGAGGACCCAGACTCTTGACAGTCCCTTTTCTCAGTCAGCCTTCCTGACAAAAATAGATACAATTGTCTCAGGTGAGCAGCTATCTAGCTAAAGGTGTTGAGTCTTCTCATGCCACATCAGTAACCTATGTTGCTTGCCCAAAACCCTTTATCCCTGAGGGGATAAGGTTAATGAAGAATCAACTTCCTTCAAGACAGATTTTTACAGAGCAGGCGTCCAAAAACACTCAGAATTGGAGGTAGGGCAGAGAAGTGGGGTTTCTAGAAAATAGAAAAGCAAACTGGATCAAGTAACTTGTGCTGAGTGTCTAAAACCAAGTTTGATAAAAGAGAGCTAACACATTTTCAAAAGAGTCAAGGAAGATAGTACCAGATGGATGAAGAGAATGTTAGTGGCTCCTAAAAATACTGATGTTTTTTTACTATTGGAGAAAGAATGAATAAAGAGGTCTTGCTATCATCCAAAATGGGTTCAGTAACTCTACCTGCCATATTGACTTATAGCCAACTATTAGCAGTTTCAATTTCCTCTGTGATTGCAAACTGAAAGGGACTTTAAGAGATTTATAAAGACTCTCAAACCCGCATATCTAGCCTGGCTAGATTCGTAATTTCCAGCCAGCACTATTCAGGTGATGTGTGCCTGATTCTTTGATATTCCTTAATTTCAACGTTTAGAATAAAAAACAAAATGCAATCAAAATTGCTTGTTGAAATAGGCTCTAGGGCTTGTGGCTGCTACTCAGGATTCAGTGCAGTTGAAAATAAGAGAATAAAGACATATGTCTAATCAGTGCCTCCTCCCTTCAAATTAAGGCACATTGTTCTTCAAAGACAATACATAGTAACAAGACTATTGTAGTACAGAGCTGCTGCAAGAGATGGGAAATCCCTCTGAAAACTCTTTAAAACTTTCTTCAACAAAATGCTAGGACCGAAGGGCCTTTTAAAGTCCTTTAGGCTGACTAGAGAGTTATCTCAGTATGAGGTGTGCACCGTGTCAATTAGAAATCTTGAATGCTGACAGGAGTGGAAATAAGGGCTAATTCAGCATCCACAGAATCCTTAGCATTAAGTAAAAAAATTAGGCTGTCTTTCATATCAGTACTGGAGTTGGATTTGGCAGGCCCTGAGGAGAGGCAGTGTGAAATTTCTGAGCACCTCAAGCAGTACTGTTGACTGAAGCCAGGCAGGGCAAAAACACAATTTTGGTGGTGCTTCCCTTTTCTCAGCAGGCACCAGTGGCAGAGCTGTCAGCACTAATAATATTGGAGCAGATCATCTGGATGACTTGAGCTTCCACTACAGATTCTCAAGTGGCCAAACCAGAGCTGCAAGGGGAACCAAAGCAATGTCTTTATGTCCATGTTTTTATCAATCCTTGAGGAGCACAATACTTAGCACTTTGAGTGTCAGCTCATGGGAAAGATGGGGTGGCATACTCTGGGATGCCACTTCTGCTTACATACTAGGAAACAGCCAGTTTTGGTGCCCACCTCAACCAGTTCTGAGGTTCCTACACTCAACTGCTTTTAGCAGAAATATCTAAAATTTCAACTCCCTCTCCCTGTAACCGGGGAATTGGGATAAAACCCATCCAACTCAGTACCCTCCTATTCCCCCTCGCCTCCATTGAGGCTATATAAATGCTAGTTATAGAGCTCAGTTAAGCAGGATCATATGTTCCAAGTGACAGACAGATGGAAGATTATTTTTGAAGAAATCATTGGAAGATAAAAACTTTAACAGAGGAATGCAAACATAAGAAGGAAAATGCATGGTACAGGCCTTTTTAAACACTAAGAAGCAGAGCATCAATATATATACAATCATCACAAAGAACAGCAGCGCATTCCATTCTGAATAACAGCTATAGACTATTAATCAGGTAGACTCTCAGTCTAAAATTAAATGGAAAAGAAACATTTTATACAGTATTATAAGAAAATATTCTAAATCATACCTCGGGTGCCAGGTATTCTGGAGTACCACAGAATGTTTTCATGGTTGCTGCGTCTGTGATTCCTTCTTTGCAAAGTCCAAAATCTGTAATTTTTATGTGTCCATCTTTATCCAGCATTAGATTTTCTAACTGTGTGTTGGGGAGAAAAATATTCCCTTAGTATTTCTTAACAGGACAGATTGATGCATTGCATCAAGTTTGCAAAAGAGTTACTCCTTGCAACAGAATGTAATTCATTTGTAATAAAAAAAAAAATGCAGCATCTACTATATTACAGCATTTAACAGTGTTTACTGCCACCCAAGTTACATAATTAGTTAATATTTTAATACAGTTTACAATAGTAAATCTCAGGTCAATGACTTCAGAGGTTGCCTTTACTCTAACATGACAGCCACTGATCAAGATATTTTTTACTTTCTATACTGTCATGAAACAGCCTGTATCCATAAATCCTTAAAATATCTCCAACTCGCAGAACCTTTTCCATAATAGCCAGAATTGGGGATAAGGCAGCTACTGATAAAAAAACCCAGAGGTAAATTACTTCTTGTCTACTTGCAAAGGACACTTCTTAAATTGTGAATATATACCTCTGCAGGCTTTGCATTGCTTTTTAAATATATGATCTTTGTTTTAAAATGTGAAAACATTCAGAATAATGGCTAATACCACTTTCCCAAAAGGTTTCTGTTAGCTGTACTTAAAATACAGGTAGAACTGAAACCAAGGAAAACATTCTGAACAAGTTTTCTCAATAGAAAATGGTTTGTTTTTTTACAAATTATAAGGTATGTAGTGAAAATACCAACATAGAACAATCATAGCCCTGCCATTCTAAGTCTGCATAAAGCCTGAAATACAATCTAAGGTATAGATTTCCTGTTGAGTCTAAGTGTGTTACAAAGAAAATGCAAAGCAGACAACAAGAAATAGAAGATTAATGGTGTCAAACTCCCTTTCCTTATTATTTAGAATTTAAATAAAAAACTATCACCTATCATTCCTTGACCAGACAATTCTATATTTTCCCAGGATTACACAGCATTTCACATTATTACAACAGATTCTGCTACAAACAGGTAGCCCAGTATTTGTTTTCTGTTTGCCTCCCTGAGCAGAACTTGCCTACCATTGCCTCCTTCTCCTTGGTTCCTGTACAAAGGACTGCATGAATGAATTCCACTACTGTGCATGTACAACAGGAAAGCAGTTTCCTGTAGAAGAAATTAAAGGCTTGACACAGAAATAAAATTGTCTCATCATGGAATTTAGAGGTTCCTCCTCCACAAGTTAGAAAATGTTCCTGTTGAAAATGGAGGTTAATTTTCCATAGAACATGGTCATAGTGTGTCTCAGAATACCTGGAGCAACAGAGTACCAGACAACTGTATATGCCAGCAAATCTAAAATATACTATATTCCAATAACAGGAATATTTCCCAAGATACAAAAGACAAAGTGATTTTGAAATCAATGTTGAAAAAATATTTTTCTGTTGAAGTATTCTGAATTCTTTTAAATGTTTTCAATGCATATAGAAACACCTCTTTGCTGAAATAAAAAGAATGCAATCACATTGTGCCAATTTACTGCTTCCCTTGTTTGGGGACGTTGAGAGTAGTATTTGAGATTTGTGCTGAAATCTAAGTTAAGTTATGAGTGAGAGGGCAGGGGATAGGGAGAACGAGGATCAGAAGTTTAAATCTCCTTCAAGTGTTGCTACTACAGTATCCTGTTTCATTTTATAATCAAGCTAAAGTCAGGGAACGTACCCATCTAGAGATTACTATATCAAACAAGTTCCTCCAGCACACACAGAACTTAAAACTGAACACAAGATTTTTTTTCCCATTAACTCTGAATAGTGCAACTTTATAATTACTTTGTGTTTGTCCCCACAGTCTCTGCCAAAACAAAAAATTTGATTACTTTTTTTTTCTTTCTTTTTTTACCTTGAGATCACGGTACACAATCTTCCCAGAATGCAGATAGTCCAGGGCAGAGACAATTTCTGCACCATAGAAGCGTGTGCGGTCCTCTGAGAACACCCGCTCTCTCGACAAATGGAAAAACAGCTGCAGGGTAAACAGCAGGGACAGGATTGTAATAATTACTGATTTAGTGGGGGAAATTAACACAAACATAAAACACCTCTCATCACCATATTGTGATGATAGATAGTGTACTCTCAGTGGACACTCAGCACTCTTAGACAGCAGCTGGCTTATCTTTTCCAGGTTTCCAAAGGGAGAAAGCGAGCTGTTAAATCAGCGTTTTAATCAATATACCAATCTTGTTTAAGGCATTCTGCTTGCTACTCATTTAACCTTCAGTTACCAGAGGAAAAAAAAAAAAAGTATACAACAGCATCATTCTGCACTTTTCCCTCTGCCACTTCCTCAGATTTTTGCTTTAAGCCACTGAGAAATATCACTAAAATTGATAGGTTCTGGTTCTGCTTCATGTTTTCCAGTACTTTAGTAACTTTTCTTTGAACTGAAGAAGGTCTAGATCTTCAATAGACTTAGACTGAGTGGGGAACTGGCATTTTGCAAACCACACATTCATACTGCTAACAGTAGTAGTGACTAGAAAAAGCAAATCAACAATGCTTAGGACTTATAAAAACAAATTATGTATTTCGTGTATTTCTTTGCTACAATGTAAATATTGCTTTGGGTGTTTTGTCTCCTCTTTAATACTTTTTAAGTAACAGCAGTTTTCAGACACTTTAAAGTCTTTTAGCAAAAAATAACAGCTATTATGTACTGCCAGTAATTTCAGCTGCAACGAAAGAATGTAAGACGAAGCTCTGTAAGGTTGTCAGTATCTCACCCTCAGAACCTGGGACATTTTAGCTATTATCAGCTAAAAAGCACATTTTAGCTATTCAATTCAAATGTTTTCTAAAATGGTGAGTTTTAATTACTGTTTAAAGCAAGTGAGTAATTCCTCAAGCAAAAATTAGTGAGTATATTTCTGTATTCTCCTTAAGACCAGATCAGCCATGTTACAATGTTTGTGGCTTCAACACAGGAGCTAACAATCAACAAAACAGAAACTTAAAAAATGTATCATTTATAACTTAAACACAGACAGTGAAATCTGAAACAACTATGCATGCAGGTTTGGGTTTGTTTTTTTTTTTTTCACTGTTTAAAGTATCAAGTAGATGAGAATTCTGAAATGGCAAGGCAGGTTAAAAAAAACCAAAAGCTAACCAATTAAACAAAAGCCAATGATGTGCTTAATCTGTCTTTATCACAACCTACTTTATGCCTTTAGAAAATCTACACTATTCTCACATGGCACAGTGTAGGAATTGCTGCAGCTATTTTCAGTGGATGGACTTCTGGATGTGGCACTTGGGGACAAGGTTTAGGAGTTTAGGAGTGATTATGGTGATTATGGTGCTGCTGGACTAAATAATCTTGAAGGTTGCTTCAAACCTTGATAATTCTGTGATTTTTCAAAACATAATTAAAAAGTCACAACTATGAACTAGAAGTCAATTCCTTTCCTGATAAGTGTAACTCATAATAGGGGTATCACTTCTGTCTTAGCCTAAAAAAAAATTCCCATTAAACTGAGGCTTTGGCAGCATATATAAGCACCTGCTTATACAGATACACAGAGATGTCACAGAACAGAGAAACTGCACTATGATCTGATTTCACAGAATGCAGAAACTGCACTATGATTTAAAGAAAATACTTAAAATTTTGCTCATTGTATGTGGATTGCCCTTTCAACTTCTTTTCCAGTGCTCAAGACACCTGGTAAAAAAATGGTAAATCTGCTTGACAAGGAGGATCTTTACTTTGCAGGTGTGCCTGTTGCCCCTGCTGCTCACCTGTTTAGGCACCAGTCCCTGGTGGGACATGAGCCCCCTGTGAAGTGACTTGCTCTCTGTACTGATGGCTGCCCAGTGGTCAGTGAAATCACAAGACCCATCCACACTAAGCAACCAAGTCTGATTTCATGAAATGCTTCATGTATTATCAAAATTGGGAAAATACTTTTTGTAATTCATAACAGGTGCATATTTTCCAATTTGTGTGCTCCATTTCAGTAATATTTAAATAGAAAACATATACCGCTAAGTAGAATTTCATTCACATAAAGCAAAACACAAAATTTACGTAATTTATGCCTTTATGTCTGTTTTGTGGTCTCTTTCATAAATAATGAGCTAATGCTAAGAGGGTTTTTTCTGTTTTTATGGATTAGAAGTAATTAAAAATACAGGTCAACACACTCTGAAAATTGTAACTTCCAGTTAGCCCTACATTTCATATCTACTCTAAAGGACTATTGCAATTTTGTTTGAAAGAGACTAATCCAGTAGCTGAACAGCAGCCTTAGAAAATTCTAAAACTTCAGGATATTCGTCACCAACACTTCTGTTTTAGTTTCCATTTAAAAAGTGTCCCAAATTTAAATCTGAAAGTTGATAGCCTGACAAATTAACATACAAAAAAATTAACTTTCTTTAGTGTTTATTTCCAATAAGATTATTGATACTAATTTAAAATACTTCAAAGTAAAATGACCAGCTAGAAATAACTAACAACAGTTGTGTTTGTCAAAGAAACTGTGAGCTTCTGAGTCAACTTATTTTAATGTATACGTGACACTACAGTCACTCTTCTTCACATTATTATAGCACTTAACAGATTTGTCACCAAACCATGCCTGCTAGTTTTGAATGAAAAACGTATATTTAGATATAAGAATGCACATTAAAAGCCCATTCATACATTCAGATATATGCTAAAGATATTAAGCAGATTGTAAAATTATAATAGGGAAAGCTGGGAGATTACAGGGGGATTACTGCATAATTTTCAGCTAGTTATTTAGCTGGTTCACTCTTTCAGAATAATTCTACCACTGTGTTCTATTTACAGTTGTCAGAACAGGAAGATTATATTTATTAAGTCAAAGAAGGAAAAGAAGAAATGTGATGGAAGGTTAAAAAAAGGTTTCCAACATTTTCACTATTTATTGATTTACAGTTATTCAATATGTGCTATAAAATCACTGGAATTGCAATAGAAATAGCTTTGGCACAAAGAAAGCCATTTTGCACATAACAGTTTTGATGGCATACACGAGGGTGCTATTGTTACAGTGAGGACTGGAGATACAAATTTCCTGGTATGCCTTTAAAAACTGAACAACAATGCTGTCATGGGGTTTTTTCTAATTAAAAAAAAAATTGGAAAAATTTAAACTAAAGTCAAACATAGAAATATATTCAGCTGCAGATCCAAGCATGCCAAATATATAAAAGACAAAACCTTGTATCAATTGTTATGTCAAAGTTGTACACACAATAGTGACCTACTTAGCATGGTGTAAGTTGAATGTCTGGCTCTTGCTGTTGTGTATTGGGTTTGCTCAGTTCTGCATTTTATATTTCAGTGTTGATTTTGCAAAGCACTTGTAGTAGCAACCTTGAAATTTCAAATTACCTGTTTCTTGTTTCAGACTTTTTACTGCTTCTTGGCACATTCTATACCCAAAGAAATATAGCAATCTTACCATAGACTGTCATAATTTAAGGGTAAGGAACATTCTCTTATTTTTACTTATTTTTTAATAAGTAGGTTGTAAATCCTCTGTCATTTTTTTTTCCTAGGCAGTAAAAGCACTTGTTCAATTACAACAAGCATTTAGTTCTCTCCTGCCTAATGACTTGAAGTAAGAGCTGTGGAACAAAAATGCCAAGCGGAACAGAGATTCAGAATTCTTATGTGGAGAACCATCTGAACAAATTTTAGGGTATAATTTTATTATGCACATAATTACCAATTAAGTTTGTTACAAAGTAGGGAATCTGGAATTATCCTTAAATGCAGAGCGAGGAAGTTAATCAACTTATTAGTCAGTGTACTCTACAGAGTAATGTATGTAATAGATTTCACTCCTAGAATATTTTCAACCTTCAAAGCAAAATACTGGAAATAAAAACTGGGAAACATACACTCCAAAAGTATTCCCTAAAAATAAAGAGCCATTTGATCAACCCAGTTAAGCCAGATGAATATTTGTTTCCTTAAAACCAAATTTCAATTTCTTAATGCTACTTTAGCATAATTCCTTCAGTACAACAAATTGAGAATTGGAGTGACAGACATATCCTTCTAGCTATATACTGCAACACAGTTTGTGATCAATAGACATTGGTAAACATTTCACCTACAGAGTCTAAAAGCAAAACCAAATGAAGGCAAAATTAAGCTTTTGTCCCACAACAATTATTTCAAGTTTGCCCACTCGGTAGCAGGAAAAACTTCCTCAGTATAAGGAAAACATATTCAGTATTTCCATCTGAATAATCTGTTTGAAAAAAATGGTTTTTTGGAAAAAAATGGTTTTTTGAAAAAAATGGAAACCTCTAATGGTTTCCTTTAGTATATTAAAGTACATAATATGCTGGGGGTTTTTTAAATGGAATCCAAAAGAGAATTATTTACCATAATACTTTGTACACTGCAAAACAGCACACACACCAGTAAAACCGATGCAGTTACATTTTCATTGTAACACGTTCTTTTATTAATTAAGCTCAATCAACTTGAAGTAACATAGGCAAGGTAAGGCAATGATACATTTTATATGCCCCCTTCCTTGACTGTTTTCCTTTCTAGCCATAGAAAGAGGAAGCAAAGACTCCTATTACTGACCACAGTTTTTATTACTGTACTAGGGCAGAAGCCTAAATTGTGGCATTTTCTTGCTTTCACCTGGGTAAGATACAAGAATATGTATACAAACTTTAGGAACTCCTTTATGAGGGGAACTGTTTGGGTAATAGTCCTCCTAAAACACATAATCCATGAAAATTCCCAACAAACTGGTCAGGCACAAGAGTTTGCCTAAAAAGAAATACGTAATCTAAAGAAATTTTAAACAGAAACACACTGAAGGTAGCACAGCACTGGAGAGAATCAAAAGCAACACAGTACATCTATGGTCAATTTCCCACTGGAAGGATATAATTAAAAGATGAGTTTTCAACACCTTCAGCAGTCAGAGAACATAGGGAAATATAACTTCCTTGGAACACAGACAGAATAGTCGATAGAAGCAGCAAAAGAAAAAAGTCTGTGTACCATATAAGCTAAAATGCTGGCTAAACTTTGAGCAACTTACTTTCAGTAACCCCAAGATAATAACAAGGCTATTCTCACAACTATGAAATCCTCTGTATTTTCTGGAAGGCACTGACTAAAGTCTGAAATTCACAAGAAAATTTGGATTTTAGATTAAAGATTTCCCTATTAAAAAAAGACAGTTTGTCCAACATATTATTCCAGCTCTCTAGTCAAAGTGAAGCACATGGGCAAAACAAGAGAGATTCCTCAAAGAACACTACCTACTCTCAAAAGGCCGTTTTTTTCCCACTGTGGCAAAACTTCAGAGTTAGCTTCATCGAATTAGAGAACCATCAGCAAAGTACTTGAGCAACACTGACAAACAGCAGCATTGTACTTGGAAGAAAGTAACCTAATCCTGGCAGGAGTACACTTGCAATTGCTCAAATCCCCAAAGCAAAAGCAGGCTGACACCCACAAACCCATGACACACGACGTTTGCAGTCACAGCCAAAAAGTTGCACCACCCAATGCAGAGAAATGCATTGACAGAACTGCAGTTGACCAAAATACACTCAGAGCATCCTCAGTCATAAGAAAGTAGTTGAAAACATCCTCTGTGGATGCATTCAGACAGGATGGAAATGTACCTTTCAAAACAACAAATAGCTATATTATAGGATGATGTTACAAACATAGTTTCAAACTGTCTCCCCAGAGATCACAGAAACACAGTAAGATCTTACACAGAGGAAAACCATGAAGAATTAGCTAGTTTATAAGACAATAGTTAAAACTCATTGCAGACAGCATTGACTTAATGCTGGTGATGTAAATTCAATGTAAAATAAGCCAGCTGAGTGTCCAAGAGAAGGCTGTTATCCCATTACTGCTGAGGGAGATTTTTGTATCTGGTTCAACATCTGTGATGTGCAGAATTCAGTTTATACATTGAGTTAAACAAGCATCCTCCTATATGAGAACCCTATAGCACCATATTTAGGCATAGCTGGTGGAGGATGGCCCAGGACAAGCTGGGACCTAATGGGCTGCAGGCATTGGGATTATAGCTAAGCACATTTTTATTGCAGAAGAAGACACCTAAAACATAATAGAAACATTATGAATCATGCCACAGTAATTTCTCAATTAAGAAAGAGTTTTTAAATAAAAAAAAAACTCATAGTGGAAACAGTCCTTTAACATTATCATGAAGCATATAGTTGGCAAAATAAGGAAAATCCGCCAGTTCATGTTGTAACAAGACACAGTCTGGATAGCAAAGAGCATCTTAAAGGTAGATAAAAGCCCTCTTCTTTGATTGCAGTTCTCTAATCCCATTTGCTGGGTACCATTTTGGATATTTCATTCTTTAGTAAGCAGCTGGAGAATAGCAATGGCTTCAACGCTAACAACACTCTAGTTCAGTGCTTTCATTGAAATTTCCAGAGTACACAGCAAGTAAAGTGGAGACAAGCAACAAAAAATATGAATGCTCCACTCTTTTCCAAGAGATATTTGTAATAGTTGTAGCAAAGAGAGCACACATTTCATATTGGGATCAAAGTAACACTCGTCAACATTATTTTTGCTCGTTTACACTGGATTATGATTGTTTCATGCCAGAAGGTGCTATTATATGCTTAAGTAAAAAGAACAATAAGCAAGTATATTTAATTATTCCTCTAGCATTACATTATCTCTCACTATAAAGAAGTCTAATTTTTTCAGAAGAGGAACTAGTTTTGACAGAAAAGTTACAAAAATATGTCAACTTTTTTTTTAATAAAAGAATTCCATTTTTTTTAATAGAAGACCTTTAATCATACTAGAAAGCAAAAAGGCAAGGAAAAAATATAACCTTAAAAGTGTAATCCAGTTACTGTTACAAGTGCATAACATCTTTCTTAAACTTACCTCTCCTCCATTAACATACTCCATCACAAAACACAAACGATCCTTTGTCTGGAAGGAATATTTCAAGGACTTGCAAAGAAAACAGCAAAATCGAAGCAATTATCATCTTATATTAACCCAACTTCTTGCACTTAAACTGTAACAAAATTTCATCTTTTTAAGTAGAATATTTTGATTTTGGTAAGGACTTTAAGAGTAATTAAAAGTGTAACTTTTTACCTGCAGTTTGAGATGAATTAATGCAAAAATTTTCAAGTGTTTCTTCATCTTTGCTACATGTCCATTGATATGAAAACATCACGCTTACTACAATAAAGTATTAAATGGCTACTAAAACACACATTTTCGTACTTCATTTCTTATTGCCATACACAGTACCAGCTATTTCTACTCACTGTACTTTATGATGACCACTTCCACAGTGCCCATGAAGAGAGAGATTATCATATTCTTTTTAATTTCTCCCAAATGAAATCTTAAAGTCATCTTAACATCCAGTATGCTTTCATTTCCAAAGCAAGGACTCTCTAGTTTCATATTATGGAATGTTAAGAATGCAAGCGCCAAATGAATATATTAATTTCCATATAATTTTGAAGTTGCAACAGATGTTATGATCTTAATTAAAAATTTTGATTTATCAACACTGACTTATCAATGATACCACAGAAAATCTACAGATGAAGGCTTGGCCTAAAAGAAAAGAAATGTAGTAGAACTACATGTGACTAAACTACATGTCTCGATACAAAACTTGTTGAAGAATAACACAAAGATGAGAAGATAGAATTGCAGTACCATTGTTGCATTTTTTTGATGGGAGGTACCATTATACTTTACACTGCTTACCATTACACTCTAATTCAAGAAACATTGCGGGATCTCTTTCATCTTTACTGAGTTTCCAAGTATGTAAATGCAATTCTCTGCTTTCCAAAAAAGTTAGGTTTTTCTAAATAGGAAAGCTTCCATGCTATACTTTGAAATTTTAATTTAAAAAATTCCCTGTCTCAAAAAGCGTGTTCATTATATTTTGAAATATAAAGAAGTATTTTTAATATATTCTCAAACAAGAGGAATCAGAATTACTTCGACAGAAGTCATCTCTAAAGTTAAATCAATTAATCATAATTTGTCATGAGTCTCAACATTTTCTTCTTTTCAGTCTTCCTTTCTATTAAATATTAACCATATGAAGACAAAGATAGTAGGCTTTGTGTATTGAGTTTTGTGGCTCTGTGAGCTACTTATTTTGAACAAATACTTATTTTTATTGTTTTACTGAATTCTTAATAAAATTTTCATGGTAAAAAATGCTTACACCTCTGTGAAATTAATAACTTTTATTTTAGAAATGTTCATATACAAAAACTGAAAAAAATTGCACATTTACACAGTTCTACAACTAGATTTATTTTTAGCACAGTAAAGCTTTACAAATTTATTAGAAACTTTATTTCTGAATTCTTAATTACAAATCCGGATAAAGGATTTCATAAGTACCAGGTAGCTACAGATTGTTTACAAATCATCATGAGAAAGAACTTAAAATTTGTAAAATAGGTTCATAATGGATGTTAAATATTACCTTCTAATGTACTTAAAACTAGTTCCCAATACTTACTGTTAAAAAAGGGTGTCTGGTGTTTTTCAATACTCTGCTTTCTGTAAGAGTATGAGCCACTTCATCCTGAGAAAGAAAGAGGAGAAGTAGGTCTGAATTAAAATACAAAATTATTATTTAATTAATTATAAGGAAATGATCAACACTTTGAAAAAGAGAAAACTACTGTACAGTTTTGAAAAATAAATTAATCTTCACATTTTGTGAGGAAATATTTGACAAAAACCTCTTTAACTTTTTATTTTGGTTTTCTTATTTTCTTGATTTAAAATGAAGTCATTACATACAACTCAGAGAAGAAAGAAATTATAATATTGGATCTGATAGCTTAAAAACATAGTCATCACAACTTCACAGTTCTGGTGTGAATCACCTGAACAATGTATCTACAGAGAGACTAAAGCAACGTGTGAGACATGTACACACGAAGTAACTGACAGGCAAATATAAAACCCAGTGTCATCTAGCCAAATGTTAAGTAAAGTCAGGTTTTCTGTTTTTAAACTTTCACTTGGTTTGGTGTTGGCTTTGTTTTTATCCACCCAAGCTGCCCTTAGGAGCCCAGTGGCATGCAGGGCTCCTCTGACCAGGCTGAGCATCCCTAAGGACGGCAGCCTCATCCCTGGGAATGGGAGATGTCCACACAACCCCCAACTCAAACCCAGCCACAACTTGGAAAAGAGGCACTTTGGAGAGAGACAGTGACACTCTCCTGTCTGAGAGCCTGAATGGGAAAGATAAAATGAGCTCTGTACCAAAGTGAGAGAAGGAAACTAAGCCCATTGCTGTGGATGTTTGCTTCCTGGCCAGCTCATCCACATCTGTTCCCTGCTCACTCCACAGGCCTCTCACCATGCAGGGGGACAGGAAGGGGCCAGGGGGGTGACAGGGAGGCCCAGGGGCATGGCTGTTGCCCCTCACACCACCAGGACTGCAGAGAGCGGAGCTGGGCACGCGTGAGGGATGAGGATGCTGGGCAGAGGGCTCACCCTGAGCTACAACTCCAGCAGCTCCTGAGGGCTGGGGAGAAAAGCACAGCTCAGGGGGCTCACAGTATGAATACACAGCCATTTTATACAATTCTGCATGTAATCCGTGCTGTGAATCCCCTCTCCAGGCTGCCAGGGGCCTGGTCTGAAATGCCCAGGAGCCACGGGAGGGTGTAGCCATTTTCTGTAGCAATAAGCTACCACTGAGCTTTGTGTTACACAGACCTAAAGACTATCCTAGTGTGACTCAAGCATCAACTGTAATCCTTCAGAAGTAAATACATTTAGTCAGAATACGCGTTAATATTGCCACAAATAATACCAATATAACATTATTGTACTACACACATGCTTATCAGACTATGCTCTGAAGATAAGGTATTATTAAACTAGAAAGTAAACACAGATGTCAGGAGTTTTAAATTAGACTTTAAAAATTGTCAAAATAGGATGTTGAACAACAACAGTCAGTGGTAATAAATTATGATGCCATTTAGCTGAGTAGCAGTGCAAGACTGAGTATATACACTACAATGACATACAGGGGGAAACACAAAAACAAAAACAAAAAAAAAAACCACTTCAAGGAGCAAAACATGTATAAAGGTTCATTTATTTATTTATTTTTAAACCTCTGTGGTTTACCAGATATATGGCATAAAAAGCTGGCAATGGCCAGTTTTTCTGGAATTACCTCAGGAGTCTGTAATACTGGTAGTAATTTCCTTGTAAGCGTAATATTAATCTGTCATATAAACAGGATAAACAAATTATATATGAACTGGGCAGATGCTATACAGCTTCCAATGCACCACTTTACTGCTTTATACTATACTTAGGGGTATAACCTTCTATAGGGCTACTTTTTGCACAGGCAGGTAGCAACAGGACAAGAGGGAAATGCTTTAAACTAAAAGGGAGAGAGTTTTAGGTGAAATGTTAGGAAGAAATTCTTTACTGAGAGTGTGGTGAGATACTGGGAATGGGTTGCCCAGAGAAACTGTCTATGTTCCATCCCTAAAGGTGTTCAAGGCCAGGTTGGATGGGACTTTCAGCAACCTGGTGTAGTGGAAGGTGTCCCTGCCCACAGCAGGGGGATTGGAACAAGATGATCTTTTAGGTGCCTTTGATTCCTAGAGTGTATATTATATCACTTATATGCTAAATTGGGACTGCAGATGTATTCTAACTAGTGACCATATCCTTAGCACTGATCTCCAGAGCTAAATGCTACTGGTAAATCCCCATGTTCACAGTCTGACTGGGCTACATAGCTAAATTCAAACTTAAACTGTTCCATCTCCGATTTCTTCAAAATTTCTCTATACATACGTCTGTGAACAAGATTTTTTTTTTGCTCACCTCTCACAAGGTTACCCAATCATCAGCTCTAATCAATTCTAAAAAGTCAGTGATATTGTAGCAGGCAAGAAAGTAATTAAAACACCCTAAAATTTAAAAATCTAACTGGTATGTTACTGACACAAAGAAACAAGCTGAAATGCTCTGAAGGCTGGAAGGATACAAACCAGCAGCTGCAGAAAATGAGCTCACAAGATCTCCTGAGGATCTCCAGATGCCAGGGATGAGCACAACAGTGGTCAAGGATGTCAGGCTGGAGACTGAGGCTCAGCACACAGCAACCAGACAGGCTCTGAGACCCACAGGGCAAAACACAGAGATTGCTGCCAGGTCCTACAAGGAGGGCCACTGAGGTGCTCCTTCCCATGCAGAATGAGAGGAGTACAGCAGCAAAGCCCTCTGTTCTTCCTGTATCCCCGACTATGAGGAAGAAAAGGTCACTCTCTGCTGCTGTTAGCCCAAATCATGCACATGCTGACCAGGCTGCCACTGCACATAAGACAGCTGCTGAGAGCACATAGAACTCATAGGTCAGTCTCTTCACTGCTGAAGACAAAAATTTAAGTCTCTCCCAATATAACAGGGCTAGTTTTAATGATACTCAACAAAATATATTGTCTTTGAGGCCTCCACACTTCTGCCAAATTTAATTGCAATGGATCTACACATCCTAAAGCTATTAGAAAGTGAGTGACAGACAACAAACACAGACTGCAAAACACTTGTAACCTCTGTTTTCATTGGTCAATACAAAAATCATACAAACCTGAAGGATATTTTCATCTTTAATATATGTAAAACAGTATTTACCCATTCACATTCAGTTTTTAGCCTCAAGCATTGAAAAATATCAGTCAGATGCAAATCCCTTAAAATATCCTCATTTAATAATTGGGATTATTTTTTATTGTGTCTCATGCTGATAAATGTATGTAGGTTTCTTTCTTTCATCTTGTTCTGTGGACATAGGATTCAAAACTTCAGAATTGCCAGAAACAAAGATCAGAGTAGATAATCTAAATTTAAGCTTGAGTGATATTATGACCAAGCACAAGGGCCAGTGACACTAATCAAGTTTAAGTAATTGGACAATGCCAGTTTAAACCACAAGTTCAGATATCAGCTTCAAACTTTCCCTATTTCTCAAAAACCTGAAAAAATGGAATCATTAGTCCCATGTATAGCAATCCTATACAACATAACAGGAACAGAGCACAGGCCCATTAAATTAAATGTGTTTATCTGAATAAAGCTGCAATCAATTGACTTATAAAAAAATGTGAAGTACCCAATATTTCCCACAATGCACTTTTTATTGTATAAACTCAGACTGCACTATCTTTCTGCCCAGTAAACTCTCTCAGTGTTTAAATACATTCTAGATTACAAAGTACTGGGAAAAGGCATGCAAAATGGTTATACATTTGGGTTTTTTTGCATTCTTGTTTTCTGTTGATACATATATCTACACACCACACTTCTCAAGATACACTTCTATCAAACTAAGTCATCATCAAAAATCAATACACCTTATGATTAAATATTGATTATTCCATTCTTTAAAATGACCCAATATTAAAAATATAACCTTTCTTACCTTTGCAATAATTACTTCTTTTTTCAGAATCTTCATAGCATAGTATTTGCCACTAGCTTTCTCTCGGACCAGGATAACTTTGCCAAACGTGCCTTTGCCCAGTAGTTTTAAGTAGTCAAAATCATTCATTGTCTATAAGGAGCAAAGAACAAGGATTAGCAAGACTTCAGTCCAGTTCCAAGACTTTATCCAGTTCCAACACATAACCAAATCTTGTTACCAATAAAATAAGAAAAGTTTACAAAAATAGGCCCACTTCTGTGATTAAGTTTCTGTAATCACAGAATTGTTTAGGTTAAGAAAGACCTTTAAGACCATCACATCCTGCTGTTAACCCAAAACTACCAAGTCTGCCACTAAACCAGGCCCCTAAATGCCACATCTTCATGTCTTCTAAATAGCTACAGGGATGGTGATTCTGCCACTTCCCTGGGCAGCTTGTTTCAATGATTAACAACTCTTTCAATGAAGAATTTTTTTTTCCCTAATATCCACTCTAAACCTCTCCTTGAGGCCACTTTCTTTCATTCTATCACTTCTTACTTGGGAAAAGAGATCAATCCCCCACCTCTGGCTATACCCCCCCTTCAGGCAGTTGTAGAGAACAATAAGGTCCCCTCTGAGACTCTTTCTCCAGGCTAAACATCCCCAGCTCCCTCAGCTGCTCCTCATAAGTCTTTGCCCTGGACACTTCAACAGCTCTCTGGACACACTACATACAGTGTGGATGAGATCACTGAACTTTCCTCTTGGATTATGTGGGTTTCATTCTGCTTCCCTTCCCTGTTTATCAGTCCAGGGAGCAGCTGAGTGCCCAGACAACGCTGGTCTTGCTGCTGTTGACCAAGGCAATGGCAGCAGCTAACTGCTGTCATTAAACCACCAGGATAAATAATTATTTTTTTTAATTATTATTATTATTAATAATAATAATATTCTCTAAAGCCAAGTACACTTTTATTTTTATAAAGCACACACAGGACAAAGCCTTAGCCTAAAGTAGCATTTCAAGAATGCACCACATTTAAGAAAGTTCATCAACTCCTGCATTACCAGGGACACACAAACATGGTGTAACAGTAGGTTTTGTGTAACACCAACCACTGCACTGATGGCTTTTGGAAACATACATGATCCTCACTGAAATGTTGTACCTGTAAGACTTTATAGCAGCTTTTGCATTAGAATTAGACTTTTTACAATTTCAGTACATATTACAATTTCATGGTATTTACATTAATCAGTCTGGCTCTGAAAAGGAGGAGGTAGCAAGTTTTCATCTTTCCTGTGACTGTTACTACCCAAGTTTTGCAGGTTAAACACAGTGCATCCAAGAGCTGGTTCCAACAACAGACAAATTGAGTCCAGTAGGTTTATCAGCTCTACTGGTGTGTCACACATGGTCCCAAGCCCAAAGTTTGAGCCAATAATCCTCTTAGTTTTACAAGTTCATTTCACAGCCAGTTCAGAAGCTTCAACTCCACGGTCTATGCATTAGATGCAAAGATGAGGATGTAGAGGAAAAAAACAGAACAATACTGAGAGCACTGTGCTCAGGGCTGCCTTGAATTGACAGGAGAATTTACTTGGCCAGTCACTGTGTGCTTCTACAGCACATCTTTCAGTATGCTGTGTTACTGGCTTGATTGCAGCACCACAAAACCATTGAGTTTTGCAACTGGAGAAAAGCAGTTACAAATTCTGAAAGGAAATGCACTCACCTATTCTTGTTATAGCATTGTCCTGCAGTACCAGTAACCTTTCTTCTTTTGTGAAAAGCATACCTCAGAACCACTAAGTTAAATATACTTAATCCTGTCTTGTGAGAGAAAAAGATCAACCCTTATCTTTCATCTTCTCGGTGTCTCTTTCTGTCACTAGTTGTGGCCTCAGGCAGTTGTGTTGAATACTGCTGTTCTGGATAAACTTCTACTTGAATATCCACAAGAGAATTAGTACTTTCCTTATCTCTATCAGAAATACCTCTTAACACTGCCTACATATTTCACACACATTCCAGGTGTAGAGGCATTGGGCATGTCCCTGGTCTGCAATCACAAATAGTGGTAGCAAAATATATTCACTCGTGGGATAGAATAAAGGGCAAAATTACCTTCTGAAATTATTTATTCCTTTAAGCTCAAGTGCATGATACTATTATTGTGGATCTGAATTTGCTGTCGACAAACTCTGAAAGTAATTTATGCAGTTGTTCACTCGGAGTCAGTTTGCAATCTGCTCACATAAGAGGTAGAACTGAAGTTCCATCAACCACATTAATGTGCAATTCCTTAGCTTTTATGTGTTCAACCTGCAACTTCAAAGCTGCAAAAGGTCTTCAACACTCCATTTAATAACTGGATCCCTGGGTGTTTCAAAGCTTTATTATGGAGAAGACGCTTCCCATATATCAATTTTCTAGCTATATCAATAGAAATTACATCTTTTTCCCATCTAATTGTTGATTGATAGCTTCTAAGCAAACTAACCTTGATGGTCACACAAACATTTTGCAGTGACAGATCTTGTTTTGCTGCCCAAACCACCTCAAATCAGAAGGAACAAAACTGTGTTTATCCCAGCAAGAAATATGGGTAACAGAGATTTATTTCCAAGGCTCAGTATATTTTTTACCTAAAGCAAACTCACTTTATGCAACTGAGTGTAAAGTTAAAGTTTATTACTACAGACAAATCCTTGAAGAATCAACTTTTCCAAAAACTACTCTAATGTGTGGTACATGTAGTGCATGATATAATATGTAAAGCTGTCATCACAACATTGTGTGGGTCTTCATATTCAATCAACCAAAGCTAAGACTTCTGAACAACCACTTTCAGTTCAGTACTGTGGAAAGTCAGGTTCCCACAACCTACTGGGTGGTTCTGTGACAACCATCAAACAGAAAACAATTGCCTTGAGCAAAGGCAGTAAATATTGACAAAAACCCATGAAAAACTAAAAATGCATTCAAAACACAATTCAGAGAGAAGATGAGTAATTTAGGGCAGAATCCTTCAGTCATAAGTTGCCATGTTCCCTGACAAAGAATGGCTGACAGCTTTATTGATAAATACTGAGCTAGTGACTGGAACAACTTATCCTTTAACAGTCACAAATTTATGAGATCACAAGCAGCCTCAAAGGAGAAACTTCAACATTTCTGATTTTCTCTAAGACACTGGAATTAGAGAGTCTCAGTCTGAATAAAATCAGGTCAGAAAAGCTGTCCTTTGCCCATACACAGAAGGAGGATCCTGGCTCAACTGATTGCAGATCTGGATTTGATGCTAAGGGCAGCAAGCCAGTCAAATTGAAAGGCTGATTTCCCCAAAATTTGCTTGCATAATGTTCAGCAAACCAGTCATTAATCTAGTTGCAAGCTCAGTGAACACAAGTTAAAAATATAGGTATATGTATAAGAGAAAGGTAATAGGTTTGTAAGATTTTGAGCCATGGTTCAACAGCACATTATGGCGGTAGTGTTAATTCTAAGAATAAAGTCTCCTGATGCTCTCATTCCTCAGAAGCTTAGCAGAAGGCTTAGAGATGATACGCAGTGCAGGGTAACTCAAAAAGTCTGCCAAAGAACACAAGACCTTGGGAGATAAAAACACAGATGCCATAGCTAGGGGTGTACTGAAAACTGGTGGAAAAATGGAAATACTTCCTAAACCTGAAGGAAGATGGTAACTTTGGAGGCTCCTGTAAGATTGGATTCTTTCTCCTTCATGATTCTCCCTAGTCTTTCATTCCTACTGTACTCCAAGTTTTGAATCTTTTTCTTCATTACAATACTTTTAGGCTTTCTCTGAAAAATCTGTTCTTTACTTATCTTACATCCTGCAAATCAAATTGGTAAACAATGAAAAAGCAATGAAGCCACAGGAGACTGCACTAACCAAAAAAACATTCTGATGTTCAGCCTTCTATTTTTACTCCCCTAAGTGTATATCTGTTGACCATCTAAACACACCATCCCCTATGGATGACCTGTTCAAAAAAATGCACCCTAATGTAGGTGTTGAAAATTAACTATTTTTTTAATACCTGATGTGCACAATGATTAGACCACGTGGAGTTTTGATCTGATTTCATCAGGGAAAAACTCTACTAAGTAATAGTACAGCAAGAAATAAAAGTAGTTTGCTAAGAATTTTGAATATTACAAATTTTACTGATCTGTAACACTTAATTTGCATATTGACACAATTTTTTAAAATTTGGAAAAATAAAAGGTGCTTCTGGTTCTTCCAGCTAATCTAAGCAGGGACATAGCTGTCGTGTCTATTCAAATCAAGTATCACATCCTAAAGGCTGTTTTCTTTTTGCTACCTTTTCAGAGAAGAACAGGCCCAACTCCTCTCTGTCTTGTCTCTTAATCTGATTATGCTCTTCTACTCATATGTATACCATCTGGTGCATGCACAAGCAAAATTCACTGGGCTTAGATGTAAAATCAGGTGACAAAACAAGCTTTTGTCAAAAAAGGACACATTGTGTAAAAATCCCTGAAAGGAAAGAAATCCAATACAAAAAAAAA
>WEIU01023517.1:38223-62146 GCA_013389925.1 Aegithalos caudatus
CACAGATCATCTGTTCAGATTTTATTAAAAAGTTTAAAGTTTGAATTCTATAACTTTAACTATATAATCACCAGCATTCTTTTCCTAAATGCAGTCATTCAGCATAAAAAAAAAATAGAAAGAACACTAATACCATTTTATTATTTCATATATGAAAGGTTTCAACTTCAGCAGAATGTGTTGATATGGCTAGACAAGAATACTAAACATTCAAGCAGCCATAAAAAATGTACTAAAAACTGAACAGAAGGTTGCATATCTGAGAAATTATTTCTAATACAGACAATACACACTGAGTTTTAGCACAGAGGATAACTTCTCGTGATTATCAAATTATATTTAAAAAATAGTATCAAGCCACTTCTTGCATTATTTATAATATTTGCACTTTTTTAACATATAGGGAGAGTGTTGTCTTTACACAGATCTGTATCTCTCTGTCTCTATTTGAATAATAATTCAACCTTGATTTTTTATTTTTCCCTTGGTCTTTCCTTTACAAGAGAAACATTTTGTCCCAACCTTTGCCAATTTAATTGCTGATCTATTTTTTCTTTCTCAAATCAAAATTTAATGAACACACTCCTTACAAATACCTCTTTCTTTTGTTGCTACTCTGCATTCCAAATCCACACTTCTCAGATGACCTTTTTTGTTAGACAAATAGTAGACAACTAGCAGAACTAATAGACCATTTTCATAACACGGAGACAGATACACATATTTTTGCTCATATACAAAAGAAAATCCATTAATTTTACATATAGCAACAAACATACCTGTGTACCCATACACACACCCCTAGCTTGGTCCCCTTCTGAGATTGTCCCACTTGTTTACCCACTCCCTAAGGGAAATCTACTTCTCTGAGGCTTTCCAAAAGGTTTTCTTCTTTCTTACTACATCTTATCTATGGGGAACTTAAGTTTGGTCACATAGAGATTTATGTAAACAAATTAATATCTCTTCTTTGATCCAAACAAATACAGGTTTACCCTAAAAATGCTATTCCCAAAAGTGTTCATATAATAGATTGGTTTTGACCATTATTCCCTTGATCACATCAATCTTTTTCTGGCATCTCCCATTTCTTACTCAGCTCTATCACATCAAATATAGGTAGGTTTTCAATATTGTCTGTCCCCACAGTCTACTCTCATCACTTTTTATTCAGTATCAAAATGTCACCCATCCCTTTACTGTTACAATTTCATCATCAGTTCTCTAAAGCATTTCTAATTTCTCTCTGTTTGTCATACTAATTCTCTTTAGAATCCTCCTTAAAACTTTCCTTCACCCTGCCTTAAAAAACAGGAGGGAGGGAAGGAGGGAGGAAGAAAAGAAGGGAGATGAGAGTAAAAATCTAACCTTGACAATGGATTAGTTGTTGATGTGCTGAGACCACTGCCTGTACTACAGGCTAATACTGTCTCATTGTTTTCTCATACTCCCCCCATCTGTTTGCATCCATCTGCTGTCACTTGTTTTATATTTGGAATTTTAGTATTTTGGAGCAGGGACTGACTTTTTGTTTTCTATGGGTAAAAATCCCACTTTGTGGGACTTGGCTCATGACAAGTACCTGTATGTGCTTTGATAATACAACAACATATATGAAAAAAACCCCTTAATTATATTCCTTTAATCTGTAAAAGACCAAACTTTGTGCAGTACATCATGCTGCAAAGTCTTTTATTTCCAATACTTCAAAAAGTACCAAAGTAGCATCTATATCTTGCTGTCATTAGAGCTAGTTTGTCATTTGCCCCTTCATGCAAAGAGGGAGAACAGAAATAGGAGATTTCTGCATGGGTTTTGCCTGGGCTTTATGTTGTTTTAATAGAAGACACTAAAATTATACATCCTTCTCTGTCTTTCATACAAACACCACAGTTTTATTTAAGCAGCTGGATATATCACACTGGCATAAAAACTTTCAGGCCTGGCTATAAACTTCTAAGTCAAAGGAAAGTATACCAACTATACCACCTAGAAAGCATTCATGAAGCAATTTTAAAGCCTCCCCAAATATTTCTCCATCCATCACAGATGGAAATATTTCCTATACACAATAGATTTGTGCTTGAATTTCCACAGATGTACTTGCAAATGAAGTTTAAGAAACGTACATTGACTTTTTCTCTCCACAAGTATTTTCAATATTGAATGAACATCACTTATTCAATTCTACTACTATTACTTTGGAATCAAATCCACACTGTAATTATAAGTACAGTTATGTCTTATCTCTGGGTCCATGTAATCCAGTATTGTGACAAAATTTTAAAAATGGACTTAAATCTCATTGAATGGTTATTTTTGGAGTTGCACACAAGGTCAAGTCTAATGCCAAAGAATTTTGATACATAAATTAATCTCACTTAAAGCAGACATACATATTTTCCTACCCATTTCTTTAAAAAATGTCTTCAGAATTCTTTAGGCCCTAACATCATTCCCCTAAAACCTTTCACCTATCCTATTTTCAAAATGTTTAAATCCTAAAAATAATAAAATCTTGTCTCTGGCCCACCGAAAAGTTAAGACTAGGAAAAAGTAGCACATATTCTCCATTTAGAATAGCCAAGGTTCTTGATAATCACTTCTGCAGAGAAAATTAAAAAAAAATAAAAGGTTACCTTTTCATAATAATAATATAATAATAAATTGCTTCTTCTTTTTAAAGACAAGAAAAAGGGTAGCTGTACCAGAGTGCTTAGAAAGCATTGTCTTTCAAGATAGGAAAAAAGTTCCAGTTGACATCATTTTTGGCCAAAGCTCAAAGGATACTGTGAAGGGATAAAGCTCTTCCCAATTATTCCCCATGTAAAGATCAAAATGAAGGCAAAGGGCCAATTCTTAGAGATACTTCATCCCAAATGTGCTGTGTGATTACCTACACACTCACTGTGCATGTGAGAAGTTGGGTTTTTTTTAAATCAGTGAAGTCACAAATCTTCCTTAAGTAGAACTGAAGTAGAATTCTTCCCCACTCTGCTTTCCCAAATAATGATGACAATCAAAGACTAAAGTGGTTTACATAAAGCAGCATTTATTCCACTTACACAACAGTGGGCCAGCTGAAAACAGCATTATGAGGCCATGTTGGGTTTTTTTGAGGGGGTGGGAGGGCACTGAGGAAATACGTCCTGTTACCCAGAGTATTAGTTTTGTCCTCAAAGAAGCATAATGGAGTTTTAAAAGACAGGACACTTTTATCAGGCCTTTGCCTGTACAGAGAAGTCATACTAACTGAATCCAAAATTATTTTTAAGCTGGTTCTGACTGCATAAATGCCTAAGCAAAAGCAATTTAAATTAACATATTTTATTTTGCAGTTGAAGTGGGCTAGGAACGCACACCCACTCAGTTATCGTGACTCAGTCAATCAAGAGTATCTGTACAAGCTACAGCAGTTTGATTACTTGCAACTGCTCCTCTCTACCTGAAAAGAGCTGAACTGATTTTGAACCAGACAATTGCAGTAAGCTCACACCTCTGAATTTACCCCTGAAAACCAATATCACCCGGTTTTAAGTTTTCACAATGAACTTCCCACCCATGTAATTACACCGCCTTCATTTATCTTCAAGTGCACAGTAAGATACCACAGCAGAGCTTTTTGTGAGTCTCAGTGTCAGGGCTTGAGCACTAAGGGACTAACAGCCTACCTCAAATACACAGCTCTTGCAACTCCCATTTAAAAGAAGGTGGTTCTGTTAGGTATAAAATAAGCTGGTTCCACAGGAGAGGAACCAGTGATTCCTACACACTATTCCATCTCACCAAATCTGGCTGATTTGCTCACCCTGCAATCTTGCAGCAGCTCCAAGCTGCAGTGCAGGGTGCACATGGCTGCCTTGCCTATGCACCCAAAGTCAGGAGAGTAGTGGCCACAGGGAGGTAAAGTCCATTCAGGACACCTAAGGCCAGTCTGTGCCCTTCCCCAGGGCTCAGCTCCACCCAGCTTTGAGCTCTGTCATACCCTTCACTCAGCTGTGTTTCTTTCATCTTCAGTGCTCCAAGGAAGAGAGATCCCTCATCTCCATTTCAGGCCCACGTGGTTCCCCTGCATTTTGAGTGGCTGGCAATGGACAGAAGCACGTGTGCTGCCTCCATCTCTCCCTCTCTAAGTAAAGAGTTTACCTGCTTACACACACGCTTCGAAATGCCTTCCCCTCACATCCCCTCCCAGAACACCCCAAGGAAAAGGGATGGCCTCTGAACACTCCATTCTATGACAAAACATACCCCAATGAGAAAGGCTCTATTAGCAAAGACATTTATCACTGGAAGCACTTTTGCAGTATGTAAAATAACTCTACTCTCTCCAGCCTACTCATCATTCTCAATGGAGTTCACAGATGACAAAAGACCAAGGAAAGAGAAATGCTTAGGTGCAGAACTTTAAAGTTATCTTGGAAAGAATCAGGGAGCCACACTAAGGGAAATGACACTATGCCTGGGAAAGAGCTTTACCTTTGCAAAGTAAGTTGATGTCACAGGAGTGGAAGGCAGGGGACACTGGTGGGAAAATACTTGTATGATGGAAGTAACCAGCTTGACAGAGCTGCTTACGAAAGTTTTAAACTACACAACAAGTATCATGCAAAGTAGAACTGTGCAAACTTTCCCGTGTTTAACTCCAACAGTACTACGAAAATAATACCACAGCCTTGGCCTTTTCTGCTTAAATAACAAATTGCAAGCAAGAGCCAAAGATGTCTATCATTTGGAGAGCAAAAAGTAGACTGAGACCACACTCTCACTTTACAGATAGCTACAAAGATTACATGAAGATAGGACTGTAAAGACATATCTTTAAGTCCCTGCCAACCTAATCAAGATGGTATTAACAGTGATCTCACACTCCATCTGCCTGGCTAGTAATTAATGAAAAACGTACTTCACTATTACAGGAAAAATATGTTGCGCTGCTTGTGGCCACAAACCTACTGCAGCAGCTCAGGAACTCTTGGATCAGAGGCCGTGAGACCAGTTCTTGACATTTACCAGGTACTTCCCATGAGATGTGATTCATTCATACAGCAATTTTGTTTGTTTATTTGCCCTACTGATGATCTCATCTTCAGACAGATAAAATAGGTGATAAAAAACTTACAGTCCCTTGCAATTTAGAGCATAATACCATCCTGGTTTACTTTTCATCCTGTGAACTCTACACAGGCAATCCACTTAATTTCATGAGAGTCTTCTGATGAGTGATAACATTTCCCTATTCTTGCACTGACCTGCCAACATTTCTGATATAATTATGCCTTTTCCTGTCAGAAAAATAGAAAAAGTCATCTTGCTTATCAAAACTGGATTTTTTTCAGTTAATATTGCATGTTTGTTCCTTTAGCTTACACACCCTAAGAATAGGACCTATGACACTTGCTAGTTGCAGAAAGGATTTTTTTTGTTTGGCATGGGGCAGGGGTGTGGTGGGAGTGGTGATGTTGTCATTTTGGAAAACAATGGGAAATCTTTCAATTTCCATCAAAGCAAAGTTCAGGGACAGCATTCTAATATGAGAATTACATAACAACAGAACCTCTGGGTACCAAAAAAACCCCAACCAAAGCCAGTACCAACACGCTGGTAATTATACGATACTAATTGCTAATTATGTATTTCTTTGCTTAGCAGAACTACCATTTGGATCACCCTTCTAGTTGCTGCAGCAAGGGAAGACAGAATAAGCAATGAAGAACATGGTAAAGCAGGTCAAAAAAGCCCACTGTATTTCTAGAAATTGCCATTCTTCTGCAAACCAGGGAAAATGCATCTGGAAAAATACTACCTGCTAAAAAAGAGTAGTTAGAATATGCAGAGTAATAACTAAGGAATGAATGATGGCCTATGATTTAGTCAATTCCTACTCATATGAACAACTTAAAGACACCACTGCTTTTATGTTGAATACCAACAAGGCAAAATGAGCCTCTAATACTATTAAAAGGTTTGCACAATCAATACCATTTTCTATTGCAATCAGAATATGCAAAGTTTTTCTCTTCTAGCTGTGAGATGAGACACGAGCTTGGAGCACAAGATTATTTTCTTACCAAATAAAATAGACAAATTACTTTGTATACACAAAGATTGAGTCAGTCTCAAGTACAATCTTATCAAGAAAATAGGAAAATTCAATCTCAGTAGTATTTGTTCCATCTTCAGCAGTGAAGGTGAAGGGATCCCTTTCCCCAAGTACAAGTACCCTTGTGGTGGGCTCCATAAAACTAAACACTGACACTTTTTGTATTACAGTACACTTAATACAATTTTGAAAGAAATTGGGTAAATTCTCTACTGTTCCTTTGAAACTTTCTAGCTGTAATATTTGCAACTCAATTTTTTTTGCCCCCTTAATTTTCTCCTCAAATACTTTCATTTCTGTTCAGAAACACTCACCAATCTCACTCTGACAGATTAAAAACCCTACAAATTTGTATTTTAGAAATATTCTTGGAAAACACAATCTTCACTTTATCCAACAGATACACATTTTGTAGCTTTGTTAATATATGCAAATTGTCTGATTGCTTGAAATTACTCATTAACCAGGCTGGAGAGCTGATTACCTGATTATCCAAGAGAAAAATAACTTAGCATGATTTTGTGTCATTTGGAAGTCTAGATAATTTTCTAATTAATTTGAGTTTTCAAGTGAATTCAGAGATACTAATGAAAAACAGAGAAGAGGTCAGCAATCAGAATAAAGGTAAACTTTCCAGGAATCTTCTTGTTACAGCAATCATTTGTCAAGTGTCATTGTTATTTAGAGACACTTCAGACACACACACAAAAAATGAGAACTCAGACTTCCAAAAAACATTCAAAAACCAACGCATGGTTCTTCCATGTTACTGTAAATACATCTTGTAGAGCTGGATGTAAGATTAGTGGTGCATTAGTATGGCACATGGCATTAAACTTGCAGTGTTACCAATAAATTCTGAATTATACACGAAGCAATATGTAGCAGATAATCTGTCAATATGCTGAGAGAATAATAAATACTGGAAATACATACTTGCCACTGAAAAGTTGTTGAGTGGATATGGCAGATCCACATCCTGGGGCTTCTCCTTATAGCCTATGAAAGAGCCATCTGTCTTTAGCAGGAAGTATCTTGGCCGCCAGTTTTTTATATATTCTCCTAAAGGAGAAGGAAAAAAAAAAGTTCATTAACACTGTAGGAAAAAACCCAAACTTGAATATTAAAAAACATATCACATTATCAGTATCGAACATTAATTATACCAAATCTTTTCAGATGTTTTCAGTTTACAGAGAAAACCTTAACTCTGTCCAAAAGAAGGGAAAATTGAATTGCAATGGTAAGCCTGGACTGTACAACAATGTCTCTAGAATAAGAAGCTACAAGTATGGTGTATTAATATTGTATAATTATGAATTTTATCAAGCTATACTTTTCAATATCTGCATGCTTGCATCATAAATAATTAAATGTTTTTCAGACAAAAAACCCAAACTCTACAGCTTGACTTTTAATAACTAAACATAATCTAAACTTCTACAGAGTAGAACACTTATCCTGCTAAGCCAAACCAAGTGTCATTGATTTTCTCCAATCATACACTAAGCAAATATAAGGAAATTTGGGGTAATGGAAAAACCTACATAAAATATACTTCTAAAAATATAACTGAAAGCAAAAGGATTAAACAAGAAAAAGTAGAAGCCAATTACCTTCTAAGAGGTAAGTCCACCAATAAACCTACCATGCCACCTTTCCCCTACCCCAGTCTGAGCAAAAGATTCTGCATCCGGGATTTATGAGGAATTTAGGATCAGAAACATACAGAACACACAACCCCTTAATTAATGACACTTATTTGCTATTAAGGGTGAAAAATTTCCTTAATACTATTATACTTTACAATGCCACACCAGAACTCAGCAACAATTTCATTTTTAAAGTGCAATTACTCAGTTCAGTATAGGTTAGTTTAGATTTGCCCAACTTCCCTCATCTTTGATTTCTATAAATTCTGGAGAGTAAATAATGACTATAACTAAAACTTTACCTTCAGTCACTGTTTCATCATTCTACAAGTGAACATTTTCAGAAAAAAAAGCACGTATTAACAATGCAGAATTTCCAACAAGGAACCCAGGACTTCTCACCATTTGTGAGGTGCTCAGAACGAACCATGCCAGGGGCTGCCCTGCTCCTGGGCTAAGCCCCAGCCTGGCAGTGCCCTTTACCACCTCAGCACCTTGTTAGCTGTAGCTGCACAGCCTTTCAAAAGTCAGGAAGAAGTTTTCATCCATCTAACACAGAGGTTACTTCATTAAAGGGTAATCTAAAAATTCATTAATTGCACCTTCACCTTTCCATCACAGCAATCAACTAATTGTCACTGAAATTCAACACGGGAATTGGTGATACAGCCTTGATGAACTTAAGCACAGCTTGTAAGGATTTTGACAATACCCATGGCTTAACAAATCCAAATGCAGCCACTAACATGTCAATTTTCATGTATTTAAGCAGAGAAAGCAAGTAGGGGATACAAGATGGAGAAAAGAACAATTAACACTGGGCTATTCAGGATGTTATGTAGCAAAACTCTTCCTATTTAGTCATGCCTCTAGATAGCAGAGTACTTGCTTGACTTTCCTATACAGACATTTTCACATAGGTAAGAATTGAAAAAGTCCAAGTGTGACTTAATTTGACCAGTAAATGAATAGAGCAGATACAGCACTAGTTACATTTGTATTGATGCAGAGCTCAATTCAGGCCTCTGGTTGTAGTTTGGCTGGGAACATCCCTACTGATACTGCCAGTCTGAGCTCATTTCACAGTAGGAAACCCCAGTTAACACGAAAGTATGCAATAAAAACCAAACCAAAACAAACAGGTACAATATACTTTGTAAGCTGAAAAAGAAACACAAGTGCAGTGTGGGAAAATAAATGTAACTTTAACATCAACAGCACTGAAAAACTCTATCAGCATTACCTGAAAAGCAATTAATTAAGTTTGCTGAATACTTGTACATGAAATGACCACAGGCCTAAGTAAAGGTATGAGTCATATTTTTAAAATATTTAAAATATGCCCTGCAACAAATTTTCTGACATCTGCATGGAGTCACTAGTTGAAGGAAAAACAAAACCTTATGTATCAGATCACCCAATGTAAGTTTTAAAAATAATAAATCTAGTTGTTTTCTTAAAGAGATGAAAAAGAGAATATTCTGCATTTTTCTAAGAAATTATATCTCATTTTTGTAAGAGTAAGCATGAGAAAGTGCCTGTTACTACGTTTGCAGTCTATCCAGATCTTAGCCTTACCTAGAAGGCAGGCACCTAAACCTACTGAAGAATTCAAGGACAGCATGGAGACAATATCAACATGCCTAAAGCAGGTCAGCCATCCAAGGGCTCAGGTTTCAAAGAGAGTCCTCCTTCCTTCAAGGAATAAACTGGAGAGGGAGATAAGCAGACTCTGCTCTAAGGATCAGGGCTGATAGGGTAAGTACACTTAATAGTCAGTCAGGAAAGAATGGCAGCCTTTGTTTGCTTACATCCACTCCAGAAAGAAACCTGCTGGAAAAGGAGACCATTCTAACAGGTGGCCTTACAGACCCAGCACACACTTCTCTGGTCACTTACTCCCTCTTCACCACTTAGGACAACACTTTAGGTTGAGTACCCAGTAGCAGCCAAACACAGATTCTCTTAATCAGAAAACTGGACAGATTTTTAATCACCTTCTGAGTTATGCAGCTGATGTTATGCCTTGAGATGCACCATTAGAAGAGCAGAATAGCACGTTCAAGCTCCCCTGAATATAGTTAAAAGCTGGATAAGAGCTAATCATAGGACAGAAAAGTACCAGTTCACCTATGAGTATAGCTGTACCTCTGTCTTCGCTCTACAAACTATAGCCAGTCACAGAAAAAGCAATTTAAAAGCAATTTTAAAACACTATACCTTCATAAGGATCCGTGTTTCTTTCACAGACCTATTTCCCTGAAGAATGTGGTTTCCCAACATAAATCATGGTGGGACTACTTTTTCAAAACATCCATATGAACATGCAAACACACAAACCTTGGTTTTGTCTTGAAAATACGAATATTCCAATTCCTCTCCAAGGCCTATATGTGAATATTTATCACCTGCCCTATAAATATTTTGTAATTTAATTAACAAATGGGTGAACACTTTTGAAGACTAAAGAGTGGTATCAGTGAACAGTTCACTTAGCTGTTCAAGTGGGTTAAGGGTTCTCAAGATGCACTCTAGGTGCTCTCTTATAACTGCATTCCTTTTACATAAACTGTCTAAAGATAGGAAAACATTTTAGTTCATATTTCTTGATACATCTGCTTAATTATTTGCCTTGAAAGAAATTCTCCATGCAAAAAATGCTAAAGCAAAGCAGAGTATTTGAAAAGAAAAAACACTTCCAAGTTCATTTCCCAGTATTACCAATATTAAATCACTTTAAAGATATTTGAAATGTATGTTTATTGAATACTACAACACAAGCAAACCAGAGAAAATTATCATGTGAAATTTCCTAAAGCAAGTGAAAAGTAATTCTGTGAGAGATGAGAAGTCCAGGCA
The DNA here is from genome assembly GCA_013389925.1 of Aegithalos caudatus. Taxonomy (NCBI): domain Eukaryota; kingdom Metazoa; phylum Chordata; class Aves; order Passeriformes; family Aegithalidae; genus Aegithalos; species Aegithalos caudatus. The sequence goes on from WEIU01023517.1 coordinate 48,838, forward strand.
AGCTAACCAAACCACAAGATATCCTGACAATTTAATAAAATGGAGCTGCAGTATTTAAAAAAGCAATGGATCTGCCATAGAGCAATAATCAGTTTGTACCCTGTTTCCTGCTGAGTTAATGTAAGTTAAATTATTATTTTGCCTAAATTTACACCCTTCTAAGTTGAAAACCACATTCTTTTAGGATCTTTTTATTAGACAGTAAGAAGAGGTCTCTATTTGGAACTCCTGCAGCAAAGAAAGCCAAGTAATTCCTACATCATTTTAATTCTAGGCCAAGTTTTTTACACTACTTGTGGAAAGTAGCTAGAATATGCATCTCACTGATACATACAGACAATAAATACATATACACAAGATACAAATTTTATGTTGTTGGGGTCTTCTTTTTTAGTAACTACTAAGAGAATACATCCAAAAGATTAAGTAAGACAGCAGTATATTCATGAAGCACATGAAAATTCAATCTGATCTTCATGCAAAAAGCACCCTCGTAACATGCAACTCTTTAATTAATGTTGTATTTAATAATACACTGGCTAACAACAGTAACAAAGAGTGCTTAATGAAGGTTTGTTTAGAACATGACCCTCGTGGCTGCCTCTTTATTTGCCTCTGTACTGCAGCCTTAATGATTTTTCTTTTTTTTGCCTTTGATAGCCAGTAACAAGAAACCAGCCTTCAGGACATTTCACAAAATATGTTTATTCCAGTGATGCAACATTGCTAGTTTTCATACTGTTGAGAAGCTTCAGAAAGGAGAGCTTTCTAAGAAATCATACGTGTAGTAAAAAAAAAAAAAAAAAAAACCAAAAAAACCCCACTGTGTTAGAAAAATGTATCACCCAAAAGTTCGCAATTTTTTTTTATTTTACCTCACAACTCAAACTCTCTCTTCAAACACGTATTTCACCTCAGATTCGGCAGTCGCTATTGTTAGTCTCAGCATTTGTAATCCTTAAGCATATGAAAATTTAGCAATTATTGAAAAATTAATCAGTAATTTAAAATTAGTCTTATTATTTTAAAACATATTTTTAAAAAACACTTTTGTGAAACATCTACATTTTTCAATATGTAAATGGTTTCAGAGGTGTGAAGGAAATGTCTTTAATATACAGTGCTGATAAGCAACAGAAACCTGAGTTCAAAAACTTGCTTCCTTAAAAGAAGCAACAGCTGCCATGCAGACATAAGTGAGATTTAAGGAAAAAACCCTCCAAAAAGAGAACACATCAAAATTCTGCCTCTTATCTGTTTCATCAATTTACTCAAATGGATTTAATAGAATTAATACACAAACATTGTCTCCCTTTTCTTTTCTTTTTTTTTAAGGCACTTTTTTGTTAGATCAAACTCCCTACAATAACACTTAATAAATACAGGGGAAAAACTGAATTTATCAAAGAGCATTAAGCAACATTATATAAAAGTAAATCACACAATTATATGCATTAAAAAAAAAAAAAAAAACAACCAAAAAACAAACAACTGTAATTAATGTCAGGTCAAATAAAAATTATCAGAAATAATGCCAGTGGTTTTGAGATTGAATTTCCTTACCTTGGCCCTCTGAGGGCAGTGTTACCTAACTCACGATTGGAAGCATCAGCAGACTATTTGATGAAGTCAGGAGACACTAAGTAAGTGCTAAGCACTTCTGCTAGAATACTTATTTTTAATTTCATTATAAGAAATTTACACACAGTTCAGAACCACTGTAAAAAATAAACATTTAAGATAAATAAAAGAGATACCTATCCTCACATCCTCATATCCTTCAATCTAATGTATGTAATAATATATCGGGCAAAGTATTTTACAAAATCTTATTGCATGGTAAAAATTTTAATGAAAATGTGATTTTTCCTAATGTGCCTTAGCATTTTGAAAGGTATTTTTATTAGATGCCCTCTCACAGGTATTTGCTGGCAGTTCAAAGAAGAGCAGAATTTGGAACTACCACTTTCTGATTCTCTTACACTGTAAGGTGGTGATTGTTTATTTATACTGTTTTCCCACATTTCCCAGTAATGCTGAATGACATTTTGAGCACATCTGTACTTGTATTAGACAAATAATTTTTCCAGTCCCAGCTGAGAAACGGGAAACATTTCATGATACACGTGGGCACTGGCTTATATCACAACTAGGTTTCCATTAAGTTCCTTGCAAATTGGGGAGTTTAGGTGAGAACGTTCAAGTAACTTTCACTGTCCACAACATCTCAATAATCTGGTTCAGACAGAAGAATCCTGCTCAGTTTATGCCTAGCTATGTACAGGTATGTGGCCAGAAAGCAGTGAAACACCCACAGATGTTAATATTCTGCAGAAGGCAGCGAGCAGCCTCGGGTACGAGCTCCAGAAGTGTCTCAGCTGAGCAAGGGGGGAGGAAAGCAGGGACAACCCTCTGTCCTCCATGCCAGCCCAGATGCACTGAAGAGCTGGCAAACAGTGGATTCTTTGTTCCTGAAGCAGTACTAAGTAGTGACCAAAGAGAAGGGCTCCTGCCAGTAAAGCAGATTCCTTCCAAGCAGAGGTGCATTCACAGGCAGGGAGAAGCCACGGAGCAGCTCCCTCCATGACTTCAGGTGCACGTCTGCAGCTAAAGGGATGGGGAGGACCCATCTCCCCTATAGAAAGATTCTCCCTGCAATTACTGTGGGGTTTTCTTCCCCCCAGGTTCTGAATGTAATGTACAAACATATTCCAGGGTTCTAGGATTCAAATCACCAGCCACCATGGTTTTTTCATTATGTCTGGTAGAGTGAGTCATTGTCCTATCTTGTACAAATGCAGCAGCACTTCAGCCCCTGCTATTTATTCAATGATTTCCTGTTGCATTAATAATCTTTTCTCTAAAACATGCAAAAAAAAAAAAAATCTAGAGGAAAGTTTTCAATACCAGAGAGACAGACATACCATTATTCACACATAAATGCAGTTTTGACATTGGGCATCTACAATATCCGCTCAAAATGGCTGGTGTGTTTTGGCAACACAGGAAAATAAATGTTCATTTTCATATGCATGCAATTTTGTCCTTTTAAAAAATCATACCAGAAATACTGAGTGAGCTGACATCTTGACAAATTGAGAATTGACCTTTACCATGCCCATTGTGAGCCAGCAGGAAGAAAAACTTGCCAGTTTCAACATCACTCTCACTTCCCCTTCATTCTTGAAGGATAAGAATTAGAACAATAAATAAATTAAATAGCAATTGCTATTAGCACATGCTGTCTGGAACAGAGTCCTGTATTGCATCAGCATCTCCGAGCAACAAAGGTAATCAATATTTTCTAAATATGTTTGCTATTCAGGAATGGAAAACCAAGGTCTGTATTCTAGAAACATTTAGGAACACTGCTCACATTTTCAAAATATCTCTCTTGAATAAGGCAATATAGTATAAAAGCAAAAAAATCCTGCACTATTCAGATGGTTTTCTGAGCAGTTTATTTTTTAATAGTGTTAAGCTGTATTTGTGTAAACGCACGCATTTTAAACATTGTTTCACATATTTTTTATAGCTAAAACCTTAATGTTCTCAGTACTTTTAAATATTCATATATTTTTATATAGCACTATCAGCATCAAGTGGTACTTGGTATAACAGAAAAAATACTACTTTCTTTTCTTCTGCTTTAATCAAGTGCCAGTAGACCAAAGGATCTTTTTCAGGTTTTGAAAGTATTTTAAGAGTAGGACCAGTATACAAATACTAATCTATAAATTTCAGTGAATAAGACAGTCAGTTACAGTAGCAACTATTTAAATTCATGTACTTGGTAAAAATGTATTAAGTCAGGTAATTAAAATGTGGCCAAGTTGAGTTAAACATCTTCTTAATATTATCTATTTACAGCATTTTGCAAAACAGCTAACACTGTTCACACAAGAGATTTCAAACTTTCCATTGTTTGCAAAAGAATATGGTAAGTTTGACAACAGCATTATCATTCAACCAAGTTTCTTTAACAGACACGTGTGTTGTCAAAAATTATGTGACTTTTCCCCCCTTAAAACTGGTACACTTGCTAACATGTTTTCACAAAGGAAACTGTCTCACTTTTAAAACTGGCACATTGCAATAATTTTAAAATAGCTCCTCTGAACTTTCTCCTTGTCACTAGGTGTGCTCCTGGCCTCAAACCGTGCTAGGTGCCAAAAAGCCGGCACCAACACCATTCCCCTACGTTACTTCCTCAAGGCACATCACTGAAGTCAACCTTTCTGCCTTGTCACTTAGCCTGCATCATTTGCAAAGAATCAATATAAGCCCAAGCATTCCTCAAAGTGCTTGAGCTGGAACACCCCATTACTGCTGCACATATCAGAAGATCTCTTTGGTTGCATGAAGTGCTTCATGATATGCAGCCTTGCAGCACTGCCCAGAGAAACTGAGCTTACCACCAGCAGTGATGGATCATGTAAAACACCACAATCCTGGGAAGAAGAGCCAACAACCCAACTAACAGGCAAAAAGCAAATCTCCATTTGCAGTGCTAGTGACCTCTGTCCAGGCTCAGATGCAGAAATCGGTACTTGGGCAAGAGGCAGCCACACCTGAATTTTCAGTTAAAACTCACATAATCCAAAACTGACGTCTCCCACTTTGCCACAGCAATGACAGAAGGGCACATCAAATGCTCCCATCAGTAGTTATTGTTATCAAGGACCTACAGATGCTTATTAGATCTAAGATGGAAAACACAATAAAAAGGAGATCCTTGACTTTTGGTAAGGACTTGGTGGGAAGCACTGGCAAGGTTTATTCCAATAATATTTAAGTCATGCTGTAAATGACCAAAATATCTTGATACATACTGATAACATGAAGACACGTCTGCAATCCACATCCACAATGCACCTCCACCATTGTTTCATTTTCCATTTTTCAGTTCAGTACAGATATCTGAATGTTGAATGTCATGCAATATTAGAGAAGAAAATGCATTATTTTAAAGTTTCCATTTTTATTTTCAAAGTAAGAGATCACCTGTATAACAATGCTTTCTTTTAGCCTTTCTGGGCTAACTTAATTTCCCTCTATGCTTGTATCCTTCCTCACATTTCTTTCACAGTATCCTGGAAACTCACCGTACTCACTGAACAAGAAATAAGAAAGGATTTTAGTTAAAGAAAGAAAACTATATTTCTATGGAGTGATCCAAATTTAGTTTATGTGCAACTGTCAAACGGGAAAATACAAGTTATGCCTGACCAGCTACTTGCCTTCAGAGAAAGAACTGAAAATAAGATCAAGCGAAAGAGAAAATTAGTTGCTAATCTCATTCTAACCCCTAGCATACTCTGTAGTACAAGACAATCACCAATTGGCACTTTCTGCATAAGAAAAGCTCAGGACGCAGAAGTAGGGGTATGCAACCAGTCTTGCAGCAGACAGACAAAGCTATGTAAGAACTTGTAAAGCACCTGTCCCCAAAATGTCTGAGATTGAAATAACTACATTACTCTAAGTCCACAAGTACCAAATTTGTTAAGTTGTTGCTTTGGGTTTTGGTGGTTTTTTTTTTAAGCTCACCACATGGAGAAATCAAAAGTTTTCTTCCCTACTGCAAGAAAAGGCTCTTTTTAGGAATAAACAACGGAGGGAGGGAAGATATTAAACTCCTGAACTAATTAACAGAAGTAAAGGAGGCGGTGGGGGACAATGATAATTAATATGTACCCTCCTCCTAACCAAATCTCCACATACATTCATTCTGTATATGCACACACAACAGCAGCATCATAAACCGTCTCAAGTTCTTGCCATTATTCAGTTCGACATCTGCACATGTTTATGCGTCTCTCCAAACAACCTCTTGAACACCCTGCTGGAGCTGTCATTTTTTTCTTCTCCCTATCTGGCAGATGGCAAGTCAACAATCGGCATCAACAGCAGCCGAATATCTCCCCCCTCCATCCAACCCCCCTAAACAGACACAATAATAACTTCTTTGTGCTTCCCCACAATGCAGCTGCTTAAACCATTTCGCTACAAGGCTGCTTTGCCTTAATAAAAAAAAAAAAAAAAATAGAAAAAAAAAATCCCTTCTGTCAAGTCTAAAAAGCAGCATAATGTTAAGCAAGCTAAAGCCACAGCACAGCTGCAAACGGGCAGACACATTGACAGCTCCTCCCTTAACAAAGCCCTGTGAATTGAAGGGGGTTCATCTGAGGCTCACACAGTAATTAGTATAAAAAAGTCCGACAGCCTCTATTATGCTAGGAAAAAAAAACTGGACAGAACTGGGCTGCTGTTTTGCGTCAAGAGTTCTGCTGCAGAGTAGATAAATCATGTTGGGTTTTTTTCCTCTCTTTTTAAAGACAGTAATAAGGAGGATGAGAGAAGCTAATTTGAAAACTTGGACACAGTAATTGTACCATATGGTGAGCATTTATCCCTTCTGAAATACACGCTAACAGTCACTTACATGCACAGTGCTTTGTTTTACAGTTGTTATTCTCCCTACCATATTCATAAAATGGATCTGAATATCCGATACTCCAGAGAAGTTGTGTGTAATTAGCAGCAAAACTGCCTGCGCTTAATATATTGGCCTACCATAGCAATCCAATTAATTGCAGAAAATCCCATGCCCCTGAATTTAAATAGTGTCCACTTCAAGGACTTAATTTCTTTTAAACTGGCTAACTATCACACATAATAAAGTTCAGAGAAGTAATTTATTGACACTAACACTCATTGATACTGTTGGCTCTAAAACACATGAGCAAGAAGTATTTTTCTTCTCATCCATGCAAAGTAGAGGAATTAAGTCAAGAACCATTTAAGAGTAACCACAAAATATTTCAGTTCCATCATATTTTGGACAGGAACTACTCAGTAAATTAAAGGTGAAACTGAACTTCAACACAGGGCACGGGAGGGAGACAAAGACTTCAAATCCACTCCCTCACCTCCACCCCCATTTTATTCCTGGATCATCCTTTGAAATGTTGTTTTTTTTTTCATAAACCAGATGCTTAATTCATAAAGATCTGCAAAATTTGGAAAATATATCATCCAGCCCTTAGGATCTGCTTGTTCCATACTTCCAGCGCATACTTCCAGCTTTTCATCCTGTTCTTACAAACAAATCATCATGGAAGATCATCATCACACAAGATAAGGAACCAGCTGAGTGGAGCTGGGAAAATGTTGGTCTCTTTACATAAAGAAACACTGTAGTGAAATGGGAAAATTAATAAATCTTAAAGTAATGCTTTCAGAAAATAAGATGTAGTAAACTTCCAAGCAAGGGAAATTAAAAAAAAAACCAAAAAAACAAAAAAAACAAAAAAAAAAAAAAAAAAAAAAAAAAAAAAAAAAAAAAAAAAAAAAAAAAAAAAAAAAAAAAAAAAAAAAAAAAAAAAAAACACCACCTTGAAGAGATTAGGAGATAAAAACTTGGGGAAAAATGAACCAGACATAAAATGAAGTCTGCAGCTGAGCATAACACGCTTGCAAAAAACCAGAACATTTTCTTTCTATTGTTTTTTACCTCAGAAGACAACAACAGAATCTACTTCAGATAATAGAAAAATACTTTCAGTCACTCTTCATCAGAAAGGAGGCATTGGAGCTGACTTTTAAGTACTAAAGAGTCCCAGAACTAGGCAGAATACATCCACAGTTACTAAGAAATTTTAAGTGAGGTGAAAGCTACAGGCAGAGAACAGCTATCCTTCACTGATAACAGTTCTGAAGGATTCTAAATGAAGAATTATACCTCACAGCTCCAAGGGAAAAAAAAAAAAAAAAAANTTAAAAAAACCTTGAAAATTTCAAGTCACTTGGCTGGATGGCAATCAAAGAAAACTACTTAAAATTCTGGTTTTAATCACACACTTTAAATAACACAAACTTACATAAGATAAACAAGGCAAAACTGCTTTTGAGTAGAAAAATGATGCCCATCGTATGGGCTATCTTTCAGAATGTCAAGAAAATAAAAAGGGATGGAAATTGACACAATTTATTTCATCTCTTAAAAAAAGCTTTTAATAAGTTTAAAAAAACTAATTGTGTGAACGGAAAAAACCTGAGGTGGAACAGAACAGAGAAAGGGAAATGGGTAAAAGCAGGAGATCAAAATAGGATTACATAGTCTAATGTTCAACTTCCAATCCACTGAGCTCGACAGCTTTCTTTTAGAAGCATTTTCAGTCAATATATACAATGATCTCGGGTTACCACTGCATATACTACCTGACAGTAAAACTACTCAAGTTTACTAAGAATGTGAAGAATTTCAGAGTGGCGGCTCTATGCCAGTGTGCTGAGAAACACCAGACAAAATACAGTGAAGAATTACTTGAATTAATAAACAGTTACAGAAATAACCTGAAATGCTCACACACTGTTTAGTTTTAAATTAACCACTAAAGAATAATTAGTATAACCTTTGTTTAAGTATGCAACACTAAGAAGAAAGTATTCTCATTTGTAAAGTTACAGAATTTTACAGACACTCTAAATATTATTCTAAGGCAAACAAATAAATTACAGCTTTGAGAACTAAATTTTTTAATATGACAAGACAACAGAAGAGCTTCAGAGACAAAACACACACACAGAAATAACCAGAGTTAGAGAGAAGCAAGAGAAGAAGAATGAGGAGAGAAAGACTGGATTAGGCTTCACTTTCAAAGGAAGGACTACAACAAAAGGGTTTAACAACACAAATGGCCAATAGCAGAGTATCAGTCATTTCACAGGAACACATTTTCAGAAGAGTTCAGGAAAAGATTTTCAAACATTCTATATCCACAGTCCTAGCTGAATGCTATAAATTCATCACAAAACTAGTGTTTTGCACCATGGTAATGCAGCCACTCTTCCACCAATTCAGTACCCAATCCTACCAGCATCTTTAAGAAAAGCCAGCCTCTCCTTCTGACACATTTCCAAACTTGTGTGAGCACTTTTCCTTAAAAAGTAAAAATCTCACAATCAGGAAATCAGAGTAAACATTCAACATAGGCATGTACTTCCTTTAATTGATGTGCATCTTTTGTTCTAGCACAAATCTGGTCCTAGCCAGGAAGTATTGATGGTCAATGAATGTCCCATTCCTTGGCCACTTTGGTTCACCTCAAAGACAATCACAATAATAATACCAGGGCAGTCCATCTGGGAAGCTGAGGACCAGCTGCAAAGGGAGCGTGCAGTGCATCCCATGTCCCACTCCACTGCATCAGCCCTGACAGCTGAGACAGGTGTAAAAAAGCACACCCCAAGAAAAAAAGGTGTTTACCAGATCTGAACAATTTCAGGTCACTGTAGAGCTAGTATCAGCACAAAGGAAAGATGGGAGTAATTGGCTGTGGGCAAGAAAGATGAAAAGGAGAAGGGGCATCAGCATGAACTTAGGCAAGATTAACTACTAATTAATCAGACTGCTGCTCTGCCTTGTGAGAGCAATTCTTGTCTTCCAGTCAAGCTAGAAAATCAGGTTCAAGTGATTCAAGTTTCTAAGATCAACTGCATCTCTAAGCAATGATGCCACAATGGTTCTGACAAACTATTGAACCAAGAACTTCCCTAATACAATTGCACATTCTATACAACCAAATTACATCCTGACATATGTGTCAGAATATACTCTGTCATTTACTCAACACACACAGAGAAATTATAAATTAAAAATATGTAAACTATACAAATCTCTGTACTCTGACAAATAACTGCAAAATCAATTTAAATGCACGATTTGAAAAGCTAGGAATACAATACCTCTACATGTATTTCTAAAATAGTCATTATAATTTAATAATACTACAAAATCTTAGCAACTTAAAGATCCCAATATAAATTGAAATTTTGAATTAGTTGTGAAATATATCCTATCCTAACAGTAGTGCTAAGAAGAGAAGAACAGCTTGGTCAGTATTTTCTTACATTTAGATACTGAAATTAAAGTAAAAGAAGAAAAAAAAACCCAACTAATTTATAACCTTAGAATTCTACATATTTCTAAAAGCTTTCACTGCCTTAAATTTAACAAACAGCTCATAACCCCCACATACGAACCATAACAAAGTTCAGTTCTAATAGATGTTTAACACTAATTTATTTTGCACTAGTTTATTACATTACAATTGCAATAAATTCTCAGGCAAACGAGGTGTTAAAAAGCCTTTGATTCAAGTTTTTCCAGCCTCAATTATAAGAGAGCTTGACTGAGAAGCAAAAAATGCAAAAATTTCAGCCCTGTCATTTTACTAGCACAAAATTTTTGCATCCTTTTCGGTCATTTTAGAAAATTTTAAAATACAGGTATAAAATATGAGCCCCAAATTCCAGGCATTAGATGGAACTGAAAGATGACTGACTGGGATAAGACAGAAATTTATCTCACCTAGCTCAAGATGAAGTTTGTTACTGTTTTTTTCACTAACAGACACACATCTTGTGGTTTCTCTGCTATTAGCATACAATTTCTTCCTAATCTAACTGTTGAAAAATGCTTAATGAGTTAGCCTCCAAAACAGTCTCATAACTTATAGGATGACCTTAGTCAGCAAACTCTACAATTAGTTCATTCAATGCAGAAGTGAAATTTCATACATGAGAAAACACTGATAATCTCCTTCTACATCTGGCTTTTCTGAAATTCTGATTATACATACAATAATTAACTGGCACCAAATATTTAACATTTGTGACACCAAAATAATAGGGACCAATAAGGAACTGTAATTTTCAAAAAAAAATTATTTGCATTTCTATTGAATTAAGTAAACAAATTTGATACGCTTTTAGTGACTTTTTTCGTCTAGAAAATAAATAGCACAATTCTCTAATTAGCAAAAATGAAATGGAAACTTACAACACTGACTTGAAAATCCTTGTGAAAGTCTGTACTGGTGATGTCACAAATGCTGTCACATCTGAGCAGGTATTGTCTGTAGAAGGTTCAAAAATGTCGATTTTAATCAAAGCATTTACTGAAGGTAGTTGTGTGTTTTGCTTTTGTTTTAACAGATTAGTGAATTCCTTAAGAATCACGGTAGATGCTCTCTTTAAAAATAACAAATTAGGTAAAATCTAAATGGCAGAAATACAAGGATCTGATCTGTAATGGATATAGAAAACTATGTAAAAGTAAGAGGAAATCCATACTTTATGCTTCCTTCAGCCTTTAATAATGATGTTTTCATTACACTGATGTAACATTCATAATTTGCTTAAAATGAACTACAAATTATCTCCTCAGAGTACTGAAATGCCCGTGATAAAGTACTACAAGACAGAAAACACAACTTTGCCATGCTTGCAGTTATTTTTAAATTCAATATTTTAACTTCATGATACTTCCAAGCCAGTAATACCTTCCATTTCTCCCTACTTCAAAACTCTATTAAACAATTATTATCTTACGTCAAATCCTCACATCACTAGTCCAAACCCCAGAGAGAGAGATGGGGCTTCTTAATCACCTGGATGAAAGTTTAAACCGTCTGAAAAAAACCTCGTCCTTCTCTCTTTTTTCCCTATGCAATTTGGGAGCATGGCACTGCCAAAAGCACCAATCTCTACTATGGGAAAGGATTTGAGCTGTGTAGGTGACTGAAGAACTCATAAACATTCATCTCCCTATTTAGAGCCTAACTAGATGCCTAAGCTCCTTATGATGCAAGTCATCTACATTTTATAATATTTTCTGTATGTCCTTTCCAATAAGGACTTAAGAGTGATAAAAACTTGGGTATAGAACTTCTTAAAAGATCTTTTAGAATTTTATATCTGTGACATAAGAACTGGAACAAATGACAACCAAATAAAGCTATGCTTTTATTTCAAATTTCAAAGGGGGTGGGGGGTGGGGGTGGTGGGAGAGAAAAATCTCATGCCAGAATGAGGTATGAGGACATATGGCCAGTCTATCACCTGACTACCAAACAGCACTACCAAAGCTGCCACATGTTTGTTAATCCCAAGAGGTAAAATGCTGCTTTGTCTTCCGGGGGTCGTGCTGCAGATGAGCACCCGTTGTGATGCTGATGCATTTTTCCATACTGACGTTCACCAGGGAATACAAGTTCCACATCAGGGAGAAGAGACACAAATTTTTCATCTCCTCTAAAAGTCTTCCTTATTTCTGCTTACCAAGTGCACGTACAAGAACACCAAGCATCAGCAGCACAGCTGAAACAGTTTCAACAAAAGCTTTTCTTATGGATGTTTACAGTTTAATTCAGTTAAATTCTGTATCTCGACTATTTAGTTCAGGTACATTAGGCATATTTAGTTTTAATATTTAAGAATATTGAGTTTTCAGTAACAGCTTGGTTTTGTAACAGCAGATAACAGTTTGATAGGGAATGACTGAAAGTTAGTAATATGATTATTCATTTACAGACAGTCACCTCTCTTCAGACAATCCATGATTAAGGGGAGAAACATTTCCCAGAGATCTGGCCATTCTCTAATGTACTTATCATTTTTGTACGGGGCAGAAGAAGGGCGTGTGTCAAGGGATCAATATCAGTAAGCTACAGAAAAATGGTAGCCCTCTACAAGATTCTGGAACAAACCTGTTTTTTCAGATTCCCCTAGTTCTAACAAAACCCTTTAGTGTATTACAGGTGAAATTTTTCACAAAATGCGTATCTGATTAAGTATCAGTAAAATAATCACTAAATCTGATGCTTTTCCTGGAATCTGCTTGGCCTGGAATCTGGTCAGAAGACAAAGCAATGCAAGCTCTCTGTGGGGAGCTACCCTGGTGCCATAGTGGTATTTTTGGTGCTGAATATGCTAAAAGGCCGGCCTGGCTTACCAGCTTCAAACACACATCTGTCCCTTTGAAGTAAGACTTGACAGATAAGCTGCTAAACTGACCTGGAGGCCTAGAACTGGCAGGTCAACCTCTTTATGCTACAAAAGTCCACTCTACTTTCATACAAGTTTGATTCTTCCACATCCTTTTCTTGAAGCGTGTGGAGTTTCTCCTGTGGAGTTTGGGATACCTCTCTACAATTATTTCTCAGGTAATGAGAGAAAGAGAGAGACGTACTCATGCCTGGAGTGTGGTGAGATACATCAAAACCTCCACTTAATGTTTCTTTCAAATTAGCTTTGATATAATTGCTTTAAAGTAATTTCTTTAATATAGCACACAACATCATTTATGTTATACTATAGTTGACAGGTATTTTTTAGCTTTTATACTGTGTAGTAATTCTTTACAGACTAAGATCTTCTATCTGTTCATTTGTTGTAATAAAGAACTCATCTTTTATAAATATATCTGCTTTGCCATCATTAAAACCTGCGGGATAAAGTGATT
>WEIU01023517.1:62770-77770 GCA_013389925.1 Aegithalos caudatus
AAGTAATTTCTTTAATATAGCGCACAACATCATTTATGTTATACTATAGTTGACAGGTATTTTTTAGCTTTTATACTGTGTAGTAATTCTTTACAGACTAAGATCTTCTATCTGTTCATTTGTTGTAATAAAGAACTCATCTTTTATAAATATATCTGCTTTGCCATCATTAAAACCTGCGGGATAAAGTGATTTAATCACACTTCTAAGATTCCTTCAATTTAAACTGCTGACAATATCTGAGGCTAAGGACAGGATTTGCCTTCATTTAAACCCCTTTCTGTGAAGGAGTTTAAAAACATAAGGGAGTTCTGCCTGCACCTCAGACTCAAAGAAAGGGCTTTTCTAATGAAGTTTGTCTATGCCTTCTACTGCCCCCTGTAACACCTGATCCATCTGAAGAGAAACTCTTCCTCCTCCTCCTCCTCCTCCTTCCAGTCCTGCTGCCCAGTGGTCTTCCTTGTTTGACTTGCCACTTGTGCAACTCACTAGCCCAAAAGGTAAAAAAAGAGGGGGTGGAGCAAGGCAGAAATAGAACACCTTCCTGCAAGATCGGATAAACTAATAAACATCAGCTGGCAAATCATATTCTTTCTGAATTCATCACAAGGTATCAAGGGATCTGTGTTCCACGCAGGGTCTACCTGAACCTCCCCCTTCATTAGCAGTGTACCATTTGATCTGCTCAGATATCAAAATTAAATCATCCTTTATATATTGTTTTCAAAACTTCTCTCACTCCACAGAGAGGATGGACATCTGCCTGAAGGACCTGGTTATGTGAGTAACAAGTGGGAGAGCTGTTTGTGCACCTATTTGCACACATTATTTCCTGATTGTACAAGCATCCATACACCTACAGCTTCTTGTTGCCCCTCTCTCGGTAAAAGGATGATCCTATTTCCTAGTTGAATTTTTCCTGCAAGTTTGTTCCTTAGGTGAAAGTGCAAAAATAGTAACACTCCTGCTTTCACTTAAGGGAAAAAAACCAACAGTGACTTAAACAGCGCCTTTAGCTCCCTATATCTGTAATTGTGTCACCACAAAGACAACACTTGTATTCTGAACTCAAGAACACAAAGCACACTAAAAAAAGTGCCTTTACAGTGACTTTAAAGAACCCCATTTCCTTAATATGTCAAAACAATATTAAGAAATTACTTCATTACCATGAATCAATACCTTCACTTAGAAAATGTAAGGACCTCATGGGTTTAACAACACAATGAGAAAACAAAAAACCACAGCAACTGAGCTATGCATCCACTTTACATTCAGTAAAGACAGCTCTAACTTTTCATGATACTCTGTAGGAAAAGTGCCAAACTGGTGGTAAAAGCTGAGAAAGACTATGAAACATACCAGAAACTAGAAAAATTTTATCTTTTAATACTGATGCAGTGTTTCTCAAACAGCATGTCAGAAGGGACTTCAGCAAAGAGCAACTGGATTTTTACTGTTTCGTTTAAATAACACTCTGAGCAAGTCTTGGACAAATTCTCACCAAATTTACATTTCAGTGCTAATCTGAGTATCTCATGTGCAAATCGGTATAGGACATTTCATGATTTTTATTCATGGCATCATATATTTTAAGACAAACAGGAACATCTCATCAGTTCAGTATGAGCTCTTCAAAAAAGACAGGTGACAGAACTTTCTCCCATTATGCAGGTACTTACAAAAAACCTATTTGTTTTTTTAANGTTTAATCATCCACATCCTGGTTCTGAATACAACTGAATTCAACCTTCAGTCACAGAGCTCCATTACTCTTTAAGCTGCAACATTAAAGAGCTCCCTTACATTTCTGCCCTAAGGTTCTTTCTCATGGCAAAGCAATCCCATATTCCTCAATAACCACACAGGGTCTCAGTATCTCAAGTTCTAGAGGAATTCTCGCCAATGCTGAAATCACTATCATTTTTTTTTCTCTATTTTCTTCTCTCTGGCATGTAAATATTCATTTAAATATTAAATATTAAAAGAAAAACTGGAATAGAACCATGAATCCCCATTCCCTATGCTAATTTACTTCTCTGTGTTCTTACTATGCATCTTGAAAAGCTTCAAGGAAACCATTTTCTGCATTACTTGACTAGGAACTATCAAGAATTATGAGCATTAAAGAACTCAAATATTTTATTTCACACAATAGATTTCAAATTTTTTCAGTTTATGGAACTCTAACATTTTCCAGCAGAAACATAGTATCCTAAATATCAAAAGAAATGCTATGTTCTTACACCCTGGAAAATCTGGTTAGTTTTTTTTTGTCAGTAAGCTTTTGTACACTCTTCCAAATTAGTCCACAGAATCCCCTGAATCTGCAAACAGGATGAAAACTACCTCACTATTACCTGCAGCTATTTTTAAATAGTTTTTAAAATAATATTACTTCTCACATACAAGACTCTCCCTCCAGCTTCAAGAGTGGGCTTAGCACTGGGGTGGAAGGAAGCTGTCCAATTAAATCTGATATGCAAGTATTCATCATTAACAGAAAAAAATTGGTAAAAATAAGAAAAACAGTTATTAAAAAGGCAAAGAATTAGCTCAAAAGACCTTACAAAGAAGCAGAATATTAATGAAAATACTGAGGACAGAAAAAATGGCTGCCATAGCTAAGAAAGAAAATAAAGCATTTCTCCCTTCCTAGCTCTCTCCCCTTCCCACCTGCCAAGGTCCACACTTGGATGCCTTAATGGAAAAATTAGAAGATTTCTTAGGGAAAACATCAGTATGAAGCATGAAAAGCTACCTAAATGGGGAGGAAAATGAAACATGAAAAAATATGTCAGCATAAGAAAGAGCCAGAGGTCTCCCAGCAATCAAGGTTGGCATTATTTTCATATGACATCATCTTCAATGACCTGGACAGAGGCTTGATCTGAGACATCTTACAGCTTACAGATGATACTACACTGACTACACTGTAGTCAATAGTCAAATGCCACATTTATGGCATAGGAGAACAAAAGGATCTGATCTCACAAAACTGAGTGGGCAAAGATGAAAACTGAATATTGGGTAAATAAATGTGAGGTTATGTATCTAGGAAAAATAAATACAAACTATGCCTAACATTGTTTACTTTAGAATCATAAATTATACTTTAGTTGAATCCTGGATTCATCACTGACAGCTCCATGAAATAGTAAGTGCATGTAAACAACAGCCAAAGAAACCTGACAAAACGTTGGGCATGTCAGAAAGGATACTGAGAACAAGAGAAAGGATGTCATTTTGCTGATCCAGAAAACAGTGTTGTGCCCACATCTTCATTACCTTGCACAGTCTTGTATCAAAGCCTCAAGAAGAATGTAGTGGAATTAGGAGAAATCACAGAGGAAGGAAACCAAAATGATCCAGGCATTGGAACAGCCACCTTTTCTAAGACAGGATGGAAAGACAAGAGCTCTTTAGTTTGGAGAGGAGAACGATGAAGTTTACAAAATCATGAAGGCAATAGGTAAGTGTAGAACTGCTGTTCACCAAGCACCACATTGCAATAGTTAGCACCCTTGGTGATACACACCCATAAATATGCCATCTAACATTACTAATGCAACAGTTCTGAACACTAGGATCCTAAAGTGCAAGGGGAATGAGAAGGAAGGAAAGGGCCAAACTTGCAAGCTCTCTTTAAGCAGCACATCCTCTGCCACCACAGCAGACAGAATGCTGAGCTAGATGGGCCATTGGTACGGCTTACTTGGCTATTCCTCGTAGCAGGCTTACTTCAAAAGAGATTTCCTGGTTCGTAATTCGAACTGCATTGCAACAATTTAAAACAATTTCTTTTCTCAGTGTGCACATGAAGAACACATCATATTATCACATCTCTTTTCTTATTTA
This sequence comes from Aegithalos caudatus, assembly GCA_013389925.1. Taxonomy (NCBI): domain Eukaryota; kingdom Metazoa; phylum Chordata; class Aves; order Passeriformes; family Aegithalidae; genus Aegithalos; species Aegithalos caudatus. Next base: position 66,629 of record WEIU01023517.1, read on the forward strand.
GCCTCAGTAATTGCAATTCATTCAGCCTATACTCACAGGTCCCTAAACCATTGATTTCTCACTGCTGATCTCTGTATGATGGTCTTTATAATCTAGAACTGCAGCATGCAGAAATGGATGCATTTGTCCAGCTAAGACCTTAAGTGACCAATGGAGCAGAAAGATGCATCTTACAGGTTCTATCCCTGACCATGCACACATGTGTTTGTCTCCTCCATAACAGCAAGATATAATGCCCAGTTTGTCACCCATGGTACCTACTGAACTTTTTGCTGAAGGGATTCTTATCTAGCCACTCATTCTCCATTAACTTCTTTCTAAAGCAGATCATTCTACAGTGTGTGTCAAACTTGCCCCCCCAGCTTCCAGCTCCTCATACAAACCATGTCTCCACATTAGCAATACCATTCAGAATTCTAAACCCATCCTCCAGCACACCTGCAGTCCTTTTCATTTTGGAGACACCTCAAAATATTAATAACCACTTTTTTTGCCATTACTCACCACATCAATGAAAGAACTGCTTAGGCAGGAGTCACTAAAGAGCCTAACACATTCTGCTCCATATTTACATCTAGTTTGATATGGAACCTTTAATAATTACTCAGCACAGTCTTCTAACAGTTTTGCTCCTAGAAACAAACCTCACAGTTGCTTCATCTAATGCATGAATCCTTTTTTCCTTAAGAAAACATAATTCACAGAATATCAGAAGCCTGAATAAATCCAAGATACAATATCCAAAGGCTCTAAACTATACACTAAGACTGCTATCTTGTCAATAAGAGGAAATTTGATGACTTTCATACAAATTAACCTTGCCAAGTACAGTGACTCATCTGATTTTCTAGATGTTCATAGTCTACTTGTTGTAGTATTCTCCCTTTAGTTAAATTGATGTTAAGCATTTAGCCATATTAAAACACATTTTGTTTGAACAAATAGAAAAGCAATCCAAATAATTTTACCAGTGTTATTTATTAATTACTGTCTGTGTCCCTCACAAATTTTATCATCAATGATTTTATGTTTGTTTTCCAAAGTACTGAACCTGTCAGAGAGCCAGTTATAAAACAAATCACTGCTGAATACAAGAGTATCATCACATACATTCATCTCTCAAATTTTTAGTCATACTTTCCAGTTTGACTTCGGTAAAGTATGTAAAACTTAGAAGGAAAAAATGGAATCCATCTTAGTCTCATAAAATTATGAAGAAAGAAAAAAAGAATCCATCTTGGTCTCAAAAGAAGTAAAGGATTTACTAAAGGTCTTACTCCTTTTGTGTATAACAGGCCACATGACTGATCTTTGACATTAAAATAATATAGTAAGTGTGTTCCAGAATAATGGTGCAATTAACTCAAAATGCCTACTGCAAATATAAAAGAAAAACACCTTCAAATATTCAACAAATACCACCTTGCCACGACTATTGTTATCTGCTGCTGCCAATCAGTATTGCTGTGGCTGTACAAAGACTCCAGTGCACCAGACTGTCGCTAATTATGTATATTCAAGTGATTAGCAAGCACTTGTTGCCTTGTTCACACCACCCTCCAAACAGCAGCCTTTGAGAGGAGAATAGACTGTAAATTTATTGAGAGAACACTGTTAATCCTTTGGGGAGAATGTAAATGTAAACAGGACTACTCTACATCAAGGTGCTTTGACAACAAAAATCATCTGCATAAACACATGCTCAACAACAAACAGGTGTTCTATTTCACAACTAGCGCCCATTTGATGCTTTCAAGTAAGCATTATGCACAAACTGTTAGAAGTACTTTGAAACCAGCTGCAATTACTATAATTAGCTGTTTTCCTACACTTTGGTGGGGTTTTTTCCTGTACCTGTTCAGTATTGTGTTGGTTGCAATCTATAAACCAAAGTGAAGCTAAGATTCTAGCCTCCTGCCTAAAGTTTGCTATCCTCTCAGTTCAGCAAGGCCTAAACTAAGTTCATAAGTATTAAAGTGTGACCAGTTAAAAGATTATGTAGGCATTAAATAACTTAAGAGTTCTACAATTGTCAGGTCACTCAATCTAAAACTCATCATGAATAGGAAAACGAGCACCATTACCAAAATCGCAATAAAAAAAATTTACATAAAAATAGTAAACCTTCACTGTTCAGGATTTCTCTTTACATAAATGAGCCTAGGAACATACAAGATTTATTTTTAATAACAAGAATTTTATTTCTAGTCCCATCAGATAACGGATGGGGAAAATTCTTGCTTGTAAACAGCTACTCATTCTAATATGTTCCAAGTAAGTGTTTGAAAAAATTATTTGGTCAGAGTGCACATACTTCCTTCTGTTTAATGAATACAAATACTTACAAAGCACCTCTACCTCTTTTTTTTATTAATATTGTGTATTCAAGAATTTTTCTAGTCTATCTCAGCCTTTCATGGCATCTACACAGCTTAGTTTTCAGCAGTTCCAAATGCTTCACCACAGTGATGCATTTCAACAGGTGGGCTCAAGACGAAATGTCTAGTGGCCATCTCCCAAGTCAAACCATAATGGGCTGATTTCAGAAGCCTGGAAATGTCACCTACAGATAGCTAAAATCCAACTCTCCTATCTTATAGTTTGCCAGACTTTAACCACTGAACTGAAAGATTTCATATTCAGCATCGGCCGAGAGATTATTTTTTTTGCCTGCAAATTAAAATCTCAACAAGACTAGGAGTTCTCAGGGAGGAAGAACGTTATTTGGAGGAAGGGCTACAGATGATAAATACACAGCACTAAAAGGATAGGCAGCAGAAAGAAAGAGGCTCCTCTGCCTTTGGTGAAACAAGTAGGAAAACCTATGATCAGCATAAGAAAATCTACAACACAGCACTTTTTCAAGACCTGGAGACAGTCTACTGTTGACCAGTTTGTTTGACATCCTCCACCAACATCAAAATGTACCTGAGGTCTTTACAATATGTTTTCCATCTGTAACAGAAGACTTCTGGTTTTTTGGACATCCATGCTGGGTGATTGAGTGCCCTATACATTTTTAACTGCCACTACTTTCTTCCCACCAGCTTCCGCTCAGCTGGAAATTATAAAAATTCTCCAGTTGTGTTGGGCCAGTCAAGCAACATACACTGTATTCATAGAAATTATTTCCTAAGAGGCCAAAAAAATGAGCAAAAAGCTTAATAAAGAGTTGTAATACTATAAAATAAAATTTAAAAATAATAAAAAATTTAAAAGGGCTGGGGGGAGAAGCAGAAAACATTGTCTAGAAAATTCCAGGGAAAGCTATTTATGGGCTGGTTCCAGAGACACCATCCTTTGTGAAGCCCAGAGGATAGAAAACCAATGGGTACTCTCATTTACTCTATTAGCTCTCATGGAAAAGATGTACATAGTGAACCCAACAATATCCATTGTACAAGCAACCCCCACAATAACAAAAACTATTTGTTTTCTCTGTTGCTTCTTTCTTAACATATACAAAACTCTGGTAAGTTACAAAAACAAATAAAAGGATGACTGTATCTACAGCCTGTATATTCAAATATGAAGAAACACAAGATTCAGTTACTTTAGGCTTTTCATGTACACTAACAGCTCTAACATTGTGTTCTATTGGTCATCTTTGTGATTTGTGTTTGTAGCTGTCACTGTGTAATAATCCAAAATCAGGTTTCACAATACAGTAGCACTCGGCCACTGAAAAAAGGCAAACACTGCATATCATCAACACCACTATTCACCTGACCTGCAGTAAAGTCAAAGCTGTTATGCATCTTTTTGGTAAGGGATATCTCTTTTATGTCAGTTTAATTCCCTGAACCAACACTGCTTGCTTAGATGAACACTGCTGCTACACCAGAAGACTTAGCCAAATGCAAAGGTCACAGTTAGCAGCCCCTTCTTTGCCCTTCTAGGGAGAGACAGACATTAGCTTAGCTAATCTCAGTGTATCACAATCTCTCCATCTCATCACATGAATAGATATGTAATATTTTAAGCTAAATCTTCTGATTTTGTAGTAAAACGTGGTAAGAGTTAGTATTTTGTTACAGAATTTCTGATGGGAACAGTAACTTCTACTGTCACCACATGAAGAGATTGCAAGGGGGGAATAAACAGCTGTGAAATGCTTTAACAGCTCCAAGCAGATACACAAATATGGTTCCATTATTTTATTGTCAAGTAACTCTGCTATATACTAAATAAAAAAGGCAACTATAAGTGTATTCACTACTCATTCATATCACCACACAAAGTTACATGTAGACACATCCGCTTTCTGTTTGTTTATGTAAGACTCTGTGAGACTCAAAGGCAACTAATTAGGAGAAATAGTGTATTGAATTCCAACATAAGGAGGAGGTTAGCCTGGTTTCCCATTTACATACACAAGTATGTAGTGTTCCTGTGTTTCAAGTAAAAGTTAGAAGACAGAGTTAAAGAAGAGTCTATAACAGAAGTCACTATCAGCTTTTGCAAAGAAATGTACGTTATTAAATGTATTAAAGCTTTATAAACCATCAGCATCCTGAAAAATCTGTGCTTATGTTTACAGTTACTTGAAAAGAAAGGTGAGAATCTTAGAAAGAGCTGGGCAGATGAAAAGCACAGATATTTTTGCATCAACCTGAAGTTCTCCGCCAACATTATTAACAAGTCTCATACGAGAGTAATGTTTCAAGATTACATTCTTCTTGAACAACATTATATGGTGGTTACAAATGGATTAGATCTGAGAAGGTCAAATCTGATTGCTGGATTTCCTCAGGAAGACTGAGGAACTTCAGAGAGGACCAGCTGCAAAAGCTCAGGTAAGAAAGCAGGGTGAAATCTGAAGGGGACAATCAACAACCCTTCCTTTCAGGATTCTATGAGTAATTTGTTAGCTACCATCCACCAGGAATAAAAAGATGACCAGCATGAGCCAACATATCACACCTACACAGCCCTTGTGTCTTTCTCATATTACCTTGAAGTCTTCCTTTTTAAGAGAACTAACTTGCAATGCCAGAGAAATTATGGTATTTATCAGTACGCTGAAGAAAGCATGAGGAATCCAACAGTGTTCAACATTCTCCAAATGAAGTAGCCCAGTCATAGCCTGTAAGGTTTGTTGGCTAAACTTTACCCAGAAGTTTTAATGAGGTAAGAATTTAATTCTTGGTAAGAAAAGGAAAGCCTCCTTTCAGAAAGTCCCCCTTTTGTGGCAGGGGGTCTATACAGGCTGTGTACATGACTGTCTATGGCAAAAATCAAACATTAAGGGCTGCTATTACAGGAGATGCAAAGCAACAGAGGAGCTGCAGCTCACAGACTGGGTGACAGAGCAAGCTAAGAGGCCTAGGTGCAATCAGACACCCCCAGGTTCAGAATTAACTAGCAGTGAACAAAGGAGCAACTAAAAAGACTGCCAGAAACAACCTGGGGTGGACAATGCAGTGCTCAAATCAAACGCTCCAGAGCACCAAACCTGCATAAGTGTGACCACTAAAGCTGTGTTCATACAGCCCTGGCAACTGGGAAAGTGAACTACCCTGTCCATGAGGCAGGGCACCAAAAAACTACATGAATCACAACCAGAGGAACAGGAATAGTGGCAGGCTACTTTGGCATGTCCTCATAGCCATAGGAGATTTGGGTTATGGCTACTGACAACATGTTTTGGGCATAGTTATTGATTATTAACTATATTACCAATTACTCAGACTTCCCAAACTGATCTTTCATTGTCTTTCACTCCTTTTAATTATTTGTTGCAATGTGGAAAGTGCTGTTTACAGACCAGCTAGAAAATGTAATTTAGTGTCTTGGTAAGAAATTAAGTTAGTGACATTTGTTTCTGTAAAGACCCCGCAAACACCTAACATCATCCTTCCTCACAGACCAAGTTTCTAGAAAGAATACATTCTCCCTACAAGAACACGTGCTGTAAGTTGTGTTCTCTGGCTGCCTCCACATTTGACATTTCTCCTAATTTCCTGGAAAAAATAATCCCCAAAACATACAAGATCATAAGCTAACGGAAAGCGTACGTACTCTGTGAAATCCTTCTTCAGAGGATTGGGTGAGAGTATTCCAACCAGCTGCTTTGTTGTTTAACAAAGAGAGCACTACTTGTACAAATATTTTTAAAAAGTACACTTTCAAAAGCAGTTTGTAAAATAGGACCATGTAATAAATAAAACACTGTAATACATTTACAGCTAAGGCAGACTATATGAAATTTGCTTGCACCAAAACACCCATGGCAGAGTAAGGATATTGTGATGGAGATCAGAGTCCCCTGCACCACTCTAACCACAGTACAGCAACTCTTTTTAAGCAGCTGTCATTGTGGTGCTCGCTGTCACAGCCCCAAGGCAGCACCAAGCAGTTCCTCCTCTTCTCTCCCATTCCCAGCACTGGCAGGGGCTGTGAGTGGCTTTGGTAGCAATGCTTGGGGCTGATGTCATGCTGGAGGCTGCAGGGAGAAACAGTACCAGGGAGTGTCAAACCCTGGCACTGTGCAGGGGATCAGCACAGGGGGCAGGTTGGAAATCTGGCCTGGGACCAGCGAGACTTTAGATCACGATTTCACTCGAGAAGGCAGCTGTAGCAATAAACACAACGTTCGCTTCTGTTCCACGGGATGTCTCAAATGTAAACATTCACTCTATAGCTGAATTCCCAGTTTACATTACACTAAGCACAAAGAAGAAGAAATGCAAATAGCTGACCTCTAGTAAGGCTAATAAATCTCTAAGTGTTGATTCCCAAATACTTTCAGATAATTCCCTTCCCCACTTCCACAAAATACCTTTGGAGTGACATCACTATGGTTTTAAACAGCAAACTACATTTATGACCCTAAGAAGTTAAACAGAAGGAAGAAACAATGAATGAGATCATCCAAGGAGGGGGGGATGTTTCTTTTCACAAATTACCGCCACTTTCTTTTTTCCCCTTTTTTTTTTAATTTTTACTTTAAAAAAAATTTGCATCCTAAAGCTTTTCTCAGTCTCTCCATTATGTAACAGTTCTTTAGGAAACAGCCAGCTACCCTGACAACTGGGATGTTTTGCCAGAGTGGCTTTGTCTAAATCCTAAAGCAGTACTTGGCTATGCGCTGAGCCCAGTGCCTGCCTGTGATCTGAATGCCAATTAAGAGCGCTGCCCTTCTTGTCTGACAAGTCAGAGACTTAAAGGTCCACCTGAGGTCAGCAAACTGTCTGGGCTACTTTTGTGAGCTTAAGAGACTAAGAAACACAGCCAACAACACAGTCCTTTCCTTTAAGTGTCACGCTGGGCAAAAACCACTTCATGTACAATTGTCATTACATTTTATTTAAAGCAGAAAGAAAAAAATATTCATGTTTTACTTCAGTTTCATCTCAAATCTTACTTTCATTCCCTGCGTCACCAGTAAAATTCAACCTCCTAGTGGACAGGTAGTGATGAAGACTAAACTACTTGTATTTTTATGTCAGTCAAATTAAACATCCTGGTATGCATCAGGTGGCCAGCAGGTCAAGGGGGGATGATCCTGCCCCTCTACTCAGCCATTCTCCAGATGTGAGGCCACATCTGGAATGCTGTGTTCAGTTCTGGGCTCCAGAGTTCAAGAAAGACAAGGAATTACTGGAGAGGGTCCAACGGATGCCACAAAGACAATGTGGGGTGTGGAACATCTCTTATAAGGAGAGACTGCAGGAGCTGAGCTTGTTCAGTCTGGAAAAGAAAAGCCTGAGAGGGATCTCATTAATGCACATAAATACCTCAAAGACGGGTGTCAAGAGGATGGTGCCAGACTCTTCTCAGGGTGCCCAGCAACAGCATGAGGAGCAATGGCCATAGACCAAAACAAGAAATTCCACCTCAATACGAAGAAGAACTTGTTGCCACTGAGGGTGGCAGAGCACTGCAACAGTCTGCCCAGGAAGGTGGTGAAACTTCCCTGTCTAGGGACATTCAAAACCCATCTGGGCATGTTCCTGTGCCACCTGCTCTAGGTGACACTGCCTTGGCTGGGAGGGTTGGACTGGATGATCACCAGAGGTCCCTTCAAAATTCAATTAACAAGATTAACAGAAATTCATAGTGAAATACAAAATAATTCCAGTTTGGCATATGCATACTAACTCTACTGTACAGGCTTTATATTATTTGACTCTCCTGCTCTCCTATGAGTCCCCCATTCAAAGAAGTCCTATATCCTATCCTTGTATTCTATGTTGCAAATCACGAGAAACAGTGCAGCAAGCTAAAATGCACTCAAATGCTGTTTGCCTGGATTTGTTATAACACCTTGAAATACACTTGTCTTGACATTTTAAAGAGATATTTTAATTTTGAAATGGATATCTAATTTATCACTATCAGTACCTATACAGAAGTAGTAACTTCCTTTCAATTGTTTCACACAATTTCTTCTTTTGGAGGCAGAGACAATTACCTAGTAGCTGCACAAAATGTTATTTCCCTCCTTACTATTGCTTTTCATGTAAACAGTGAAATCTTTGTCTTATGAGCTCTACTGTGAATGCCAAATTTTTTGTAAATATTTAGCTAAAACTATGAGCTGAGACAATTTTCTAATCTAATAAACTACCATTTACATTCTCTGTTTTACCACCTTTCCATTGTAATTGGCATTTTAAGCTTCAGTTCTTCTCATGGGAAATTGCAGTTTAAACACTGAATTTTTTACACATGAGCATCTTTAATTAACCCCCAAAGGAAACGATACCTTGCTTTCCAGGATGATGAAGACAACTAAATTTTGTACTCTATCGTTTCCATGAAGGCTTAGTCAGAACGTACATTACTGGATATTAACATACATTCCAGAGATAAGATGAAGAAGAATTGGAGTGTGGCTATTGATTTTTACAAGGCATTTTCATTTTACACATTACAGTTAAAAATGAATGAAAAAAATTGCAAAATTGGTCATTAACTTGTCAGATAATACCTCAAATTAGAGATATTTAAAGGAACGGTTTCACTGAAACTAAGGCTAGATCTCCCACAGAGAAAGGCTGCTAATACATGTTTGAACTTGCAAACTCTTCCTTGTACAGCTACATTAAGAAGTTACTGTGATATATTTTTGGCATATTATCTTGAGGAGGAGGTTGTATTTTTCTTTATTTTACCTACAGTAATTCATTCATTCTGAATGTTACTGTGAGCAAGAGGGAGAACTGGTATGGAGTAACACTTACGTAATTGATAAAACAAAATTCTGTGAGATATTTATAAATACATAGATGCATATTTAAGGTTGCATTAAAAATACTGAAATGAGAACTAGATTATAGAGCTGTCTTTATACAGAAAGAATTTAATCAAGAATATCTTCTATTTTTTTGTCCATCTCCTTCATTATAATATTTTAATTTTCCTAATATGTACGTGTTCAAAATGTACATCCTAATTCCTGACCAGAAAAGGACTTGCACAGATACATCCCTATATAAAGCTTAGACAAAATATTCTCAAATCTTTCTCCCAACTTTTAACTCAGGATTCCAGTACTTCTGCCACAGATGTCTACAGAACACTTGTATGCACATCCCATATCAGTGAGCTCCTCTCTGAAGAGTCTAGCTTTTATATGATACATCTTTAACTCCTGTTTGCTCTTCCACTTTCACAGGCTGTTGAGGCCTTGTGGAAGTCTTCCCTCTTAATTAAGTGCTGAGCAAAATGCTTCTTAAGTCAGTGCTGTAAAAAAACCCTCAGATCTCACAAAACAGCAATTGAAATTGCATCAGCATTAACATAAACAGTGCCTCAGGGCCAAAACATCAAATTTCCATTACATAAAATTGAGGCATTCTCTGCCCCAAATAAGTATTATGACCTTCCAAAATAATCAAGGCGGCCTTGTATGACCATGGAAAAACAACCCTTTATCTGATGAATTTCAGAACCTCAAAAAAAGCAGGAGCAGGTTTCTGAGGAAAATGAATAAATAAATAAACCCTGCACCAATCTGTTACCCCGAGTATTCAAAGTCTTCAGCCCTGCTTCCAGTACTGCTGAAAGGCACATGCCTGACACCCCATCCACAGCAACACACACCTTTGGGTTCACAGTCGATAGACAAATCACTGACTGACAGCACCAGAAGACAAACTCCTTAAAGAAGAAATTCAAAACTTCCTCCACAATTTCAAGTAATCAGTTCCCCAGGGCTCTTTTCCTGCAGTGGATTCCCCACGGTTTTTTAAAAAGTGAATTTTCAAAGTGTTGCAGTTTTTTTGTTAGACCAGAACTGCAGTACTAATTTATCTTATTAGCCTCCTCCTGATTATTGGTAAGAATCAGGAAAAGCAATATATTGAGTGAAAACTATTAAGAAAAGCATTATGAAACTAACTGCTTACTTTGATTTCCCTCTTTTGTCTTCTCTCCCAGTATCCATGTAGCATCACAGTAGTCACAGGAGAAACTATCCTACATACTGACATAACTTACGACCCTCTGAACACATGGCCACAACATCCGTATCCACTAACAGACAAAATCATTGTGCTCAGCACTGCGCAGCAGCAGTTCAAACATGTAATTTCAAAAGGATGTCGACCAGCAGAGTATCAGCTGATGTCTGAAATACAAAGAGGCCATGCAGATTTCACAAAGTCTCACTGTTAAAGCACATTTTACTTTGGGAAAAAAAAATTTAAAGAACCACAACAACAACAACAACCCCCAGATTTTTATATATTTGCAATACCTATTGTATTGAATATTTATATACTGAGCACAGAAGAGCAGCAGTCTGCTATGTGCAATATAAATCATATAAGCAAGCCACCTTATCTAGGTAATTTCATCTGGATTAATCTTTTTAGGAACAAAGAAACAAAATATATTTTCTCCAACTCCTTTTTTTCCTCCCTCAGTTCTTCTCCAGTCCTTGTCCTTCCGTAATTTTATTTCTAGCCCTGATCTTATATTTCAATCTCCTTTTACTCACTTTGTGTAAATACAAAGCTACTCTTCTTTCAACATTTAAGGAATTGTCTCTAAAACAAACCCCCAAGTCTCATTCAAGCCTACAATCATAAAGAGACTTAGTAGAACAATTTTCTGCAATATTAAAAGCCACTGTGCTATAGTTTCTTCCAATGTGAAGGTATCCACTTAATGAAATCTGTAAGAAGCAATTGT
>WEIU01023517.1:80985-106881 GCA_013389925.1 Aegithalos caudatus
AGGACAAAAGCACTGCAGAATTCTGAATGAGGCAATGGGGCAGCAGGTGATAAAAGAACAAGCTGGCCAGAGTGGATACTTGGATGGATGGAACATTTAGAAGTTGAGAGAAATTCAAAACTGTCACAGAAATGAGCTGAATGCATGGAGCAAGAGCTGGGACTCACAATGTTCTGGTAAAACCCAGAGAAAGAAGAGGGCCAGATTTGGGTTATATACACGCAAATGAAGAGTAGCAGGACAACCAAAAGAAGAGAATATGGAGCTTGAAGGAAAGGGCAGATAAAGGTTTGTTACAGCCACCAGTCACATGTCTCAAGTGCAAATGTCTGTTCTAAACCAAACTGAGAGATAACTCCACATAATACAGTTACTTTTCAGTTGGCTTTTAAATAGGAAGTCACATCCAAAGCAAACTCCTCTAAAAGGCTGACCAGGTAGTTACCAAATAAATTATTCAAAAAGTTTTTAAAAATGCCACAACTAAAGCTGACTACACAGTTTTAATTTCAGATACATACACATTAGCATGGGAACTCTGCTATTGACACAAAGCAAAAACCGACTCAGTATTTCCTTTATTCTTTATTTAAGAGTTGGACTCAACTTTGCATCGTGATGTCTATTAAAATTCTCCAGCAGATACATTGAGTTTAAGAACTTTGACACACAGTTACAAATGAGAAAGAGTACTGTGTATGCATATTAAATATAGTCATAATTCTGTGTGGCTATATTTGACAATGAATTTGATTTTTTACCTAAAATGATTATTTACCTATATTTTAATTCATCTTTTTATTTCAAAGAGTAACTGCTGGCATACTGTATTTTTTTCTTGCATTTCTGTGTCTAGAGATCTCCCCAGAGGGGGAAAACAAAAAAAAAACAAAAAAAAACAAAAAAAAACAAAAAAAAAAAAAAAAAAAAAAAAAAAAAAAAAACAAAAAAAAAAAAAAAAAAAAAAAAAAAAAAAACAAACACAACAAAATGACAAAGAACATCCCATAAAAACCAAACAAACAAACAAACAAAAAAAATCCAACAACAACAACACAAGAAAAACCCCCAAACTCAATGGCAACTGCAGTAACAGTGTTCAGTTACAGTATCAAAAAACTGAGAACTGTAAAGTGAGAGAAACTGTCCCAGCTCATATAGAATAAAATATATGAGTGCATCTTTCTGTGTTGGACTGCTGAGGGAAACCTAAAAAGAAAATGAGCAATTTCCATAACATGTTTTCTGCAATTGCTTCTTTCTTCAATGGGTAACAAAGAGTTGGAATTTAAAAATTCCTATTTTCTTGAAAATGAAAAAAAAAACCAACTTGCAAATGGTTCATGTTTCACCTCCAGCCCCAAGAAAAACAACAAACCACAGAAAAATTACAAACACAGATCTGCTTCTCAATAAGAAATGTCATATGCCAAATGTGGTATTTTAACATTTGAATGCTTGGAATTATTTCAATACTCAAATCTGAAAGACTGTTTTAAGGAGAAAACAAACAAACTAATAATAATGCTTTCTTGCTTCCTGCTCTTCTGAATTCCTTTAAAAAATAACATTATGGGGCTCATATCAGACAAATTAAGCTTATGCTGTGATCTAACACCTCTAACAAAGTGATCAGCAACAGAAGAGGAATTTATTCTATGTTATATCCGTCTCCCATATGAAACTATGAAGATCTGTCTTTCATGTCTCTTCATAAACTAGTGCTCATTCCACGTTATAGAATTTAACTGATATGATGTACATTCTCAATAAAATACACTTTATCTTCCTAAACAAATGCAGAAGGCAAATTTGTCTACCATAACCAATTTGTATACCTCTTTTTTCAATTATTAGTTTCATAACTACAGACTAAATAATACTCAGCTGAACATCCAGAATTTTAAGCAGGAAAGTGGGGTTTGTCAATATTATTTTTTAGTCTTTCAACTCAGAAGAAAAGCTCACCAATAGTGGGGGGGGTGGGGTGGTCTGATGGTGATTTATTTCAAATTTAATTCATTAATATTTTCCTTCCTCCCATGATTCATACAGCTATCAGTAACCACTACGAGAAACTCAGCCTTTGTTCTTTATACAGGATGCTTTTATTGCCATCCATTAAAAAACCTGGTTTTATCATTCAATCAATATACCATAGTATTTTGCAGTAAAATGGTATCTGGTGAAGAAAGAAATGTATCAGAATGATCTCTTTTATCTGGCTGATGCATAATCAATGATCCTTCCTCTACAGATGGCTACGAAAGCATCCAAAAATGCTTAGATGTGAGAGTTCATCATGTGCCTCAAGATGCCTTTTTTTTTTTTTAATTAGATTTTTAACATACACCCTCTGCCCTGATCACTAGTCCATTCTGGGCTTCAGTGTTTTTTAACAATAAATAATGAAATATGTGAACAGCTAAAGCCCTGATCTCATCACATCTGGCCCCACAATTCACACACTAGAAGTACAATATTGATGATTTCAGATGCGAGCACTCCGTAATTAAGCACACCTACTTGCAGGCAAACAGGCTAAAATAAAAATATACAAATGTCATCTGTAGGAAACAGCTAAAATAAAAATATACAATTGTCTCATGCTCACAGCACACCAGGCTTATCAAAATTGAACATTAAGTGTGAACTGAATGAACTCCTCCTGCTGCCTCCCCACCCCATGACTCTACCTGTACTGTCAACAGGTACTCATCACCTCCTGCTACCGAAACAGTAACTTATTCATGAAGTTCATTTTAGTCAGTCAAAAACCCCACACATCAAGAAACATATTAAAGCTTACTTTTTACAAAAATTACCGAAAAGAGAAATGTAATCACTGCAGGAAAGAATGCCCCAATGACATGTGCACACTGCTGCGTGTCTTGGCTGCATGAACAGGGCACTCCCATGGCACTGAGGAAGTCTCATCTTCCTCAGGCTGTTTTCCTCTCTACTAATACCCCAGATACCAAGACACAAGCCCCCATTTGCTCCTTCTCAGCAGTATGAGATTTTCTCTAACTATCAGCACAGTTTTTTCACTCTTCTGTGGGAAGAAATAGATGACCACATTCAAGTAATAATTGCTACCATGCTCCTAATAACAGTTAAAATCCCTCGGACACCTTCTTTGCTCCGTAGCCACAGTAAATGCTGTATGACAAAGCTTCAAAACTGAAGCTGCAGCCACTGTGAAGTCAGATGCTCTGATAATCCAGCATCCTCTCCAGCATGGCAAAGTTTGAGCAACAGAGTTCCTTTAGAACCAAATTAACTGTCATTTTCATTAAAAAAGAGAAAATAAGCCAACCCACAGCTTGCATTTCAGTTGATACTGAAAGACAGAAAAAAACATGACTTGCGAAACAATTCTTATTCAACTCAGAATACAATTCCCACTTAGTCTCCATCAACATGCATCCTTTATCTTCTCCCACCACAAACTGCAGCTTTCTCAAGCATCCATTGCTTTCTCCATCCCTACCCAAAACCCACCCCATCTTTCTCCATTTTGCTCCTCATTTTCACCTGAAACATTTTTATTTCCTTCCTCATTCACATGTCACTATCACTAAATTATTCTATCCTGAATTTCTCATTCTGCTTGTTGACACTGAAATAATAAAGCTCGAAATTTGCTCTAGATTATTATAATAGCTAAATTAAACTTAAAATTAGGTAAAGCTTCTGATTATTTTAACTACAAAATACAACACTTGCTTACTCTCTTACAATCTTTATTTACAGCCTCCTAAAGAACAGCAGAACTGCCTCTTTAGAAACATAATATAGTTTATTAGGGCTATACAGACTGACTCAAAGTGTTCCAAAAATACCTCTGTCCTCCTTTTTATGACATAATAGATTATAATAGCTGATTTAAGTAAACTTCAATATATTACATGTAGGGGGAGCAATACACGTTTTCTACCAATCTCTCAAAAATATTTTACACTGCTACTTTGGGGACATGCATCTAAACATTTCATGGAAAGTTTCACATTTTATAAAGTAGAGGTCAAAATGAACATAATCACAATTAATGGTACAAAAACCAAAAGGCTGTCACAGATGAACTCTCCACCTCAATAAATTTCACCAAGGTGCAGCACTGTGGTGGCAATATTTTTTAAATTCCTTATAAACATATAAAGACTCCTATTTCATACACAACAGAAAATAAGATGAGTTTAAGTTGTAGTAACAAAGAACCACTAATAGAAGAAGTGAAAAAATGGAAAGTCTATATTTAACTTGGTGCTCAGTCATTAGAAAGGTGCCCCATAACGACCATATGTTACTCAAATATGTTATCACACCTACAATTTCATCATATGTCTCCCAAGAAATTAATTAGCTCTAACTTTTTCAACTTTGACAAAAATGTCTGCAGTAAGTCAGATTACTAGATGCTGCAAATGCTTCAAAATTCAAAGCTTGCCTCAGCTTTTATTTAACCTTTTAATTACAATCATTGAATAACATTTGGAAGGCAGATGTTCCTTTTTTGCATATGGTATTATTAATAAAAAAGACCATTTATTTTAAATTAATATTACTTTTTCAAGTACAAGAATGCTATGAAGATAATCTTTATACAGCAAAGAATGGATACATCAGCAACACTAAAATACCAGTTACTCTTATTAGGAGGAATAACCTGCAGAGGATAAATTCCAACAAAAAAAATGACATGGTTTGATCCATTTACAATAAAGAACTAGAGCAGATCAGGAATCTCTGCTGGTCTGAATATACTGAATCAACACAGAAGAGCTCACCTTTCAGCTGTCACCTCAGGTCAGAAAAAACAGTGAGAATTATGTTTAAGCTTAACATGGACATGATGATAATTAAGTCATTCTATATTTGCCTTACAATCCATAAAATATAAGGGAAAAGTTGCATGGATATGGCATCAAAAAGCAGTGTTATATAACCTGACAGTACCCACTAAAATGCCAGGTTTGGTGCATAAACTATAAGGTCAAGCCTTGTAGTTCACAACAAACCCTAACAGTCTGGGTAGGTGTCATTCATAAATCTGATTTATTTTGTTGTGATAGCTAGAGAAAACCTGCAAAATGTATTCCAACAACTTCTTAAGTTTAAAAAATTATCAAATAAATCACTATATATGGAAGAAATAATAAAGTTGTTTTAATACAAGCATACCAGCATTCTAAATGTTTTTATCACAAAACACTGAAGTTTCAGACTTGGTATCAAGAAAAAATAATAAAAACCAAATTAATTTTACAATCTGTACTTCCCCAATTCTTAAAAAGTATTAGGCACATCTGTATAGATCTTGAAGAAAATTTGTGCTTCACTGCAAAATCATTAAACATTTGAAGAGAAAGAGGTTACATCAGTGCTGAAGGCTTCTACTTAGAGTTTCCTGAGGAACAATACTATAAAGCCATTCATTTTGCACAGAATTAACAACTGAAGGTTCAAGGAACAATCAACACTTTTAATGAAAAGGGTGAAACAATAATGTTTCGACTAAGTTTTCCTTGAGGTAGCATGACAACATGTCACCATAAATAGTGAAACAAATAATTCAGTAATGTATGATTTTCTCCTCCAAACACAGAGGAAGGTTTCTATCACTTCATTCACTGTTAAAAGTACCCTTTATACATGCATGAACACACATAAGGAAACACTAAAATGGAATACATTTTCCAACAGTTCTGAAGACGGCTAAGTTTTTCCTATGGTTGTCTATAGGTTTTACTAACCAATTATAATGCTTAAGCCAAAACTTAGGATAAACCCACCCTTTTTAAATTACAGACAAGAAATTTTTAAAAATTAATTGAATTTAACAAGCCCTAATTCTGTGTGTAATGATGCCATAAGTAATTTAAACTAATTGGAAGCAAGGAGGAAAGGGAAAAGAAAGAGAGAAAAAAATCCTTGTTATTTTTATAAAGAAAAAAAACTTGAGTGGGGAAAGGGGGGAAAGGATGCTGACCAACCATTCTATCATCTGCTACTTTTCTCTACAAATGTTTATATTTTAAAGTACCGTGTGTCACTATGCAGTATTTCCAGTAAAATCTGCCACTGTATAGTTTGGTATACAAAATATCATGGGCCAATTATGGTACAATATGATCATATCCAAACATAATATCTGTAGCATCAAACATTCAAGGGCAGTAAGAGTACAAAATTGATTTTAAAGTAAATACTGAAAATACTTTCAACACAAAAAGAAAAATTAATGCGTGAAAATTCATTACTACAGCTGTACTGTAAATAATGGTTTTTAAAATCATACTTAAAAATTAAAAGGAAAAAAAACTGTGTAGACAAGCTTGCTAAAAGCAGCAAACCACTAATATCACCCACCCCTTAGCTCAATCAATCCCACATTATAATTCCAAGTCGTTTTTCTACATCTGATTTGAGGGGAACTGTCTTCAACACTGAAAGCCAAACTAAGTGGATCATCTGCAGGCAGCACTACTAATTTTTAAGTGTTCATCCTACACATTTCACATAGCAAATGAAGTTTCCCATGTAGAAGAAAAAAATCTTGTATGAAAACCTATGTATGCACCTATGTGTGTTTCCACCTGAAATACAAAATGGAGTTCACAATATTTTTTTCTAATAACCAGACTCCAAACACTTGAGTACAGGTATAAAGACAGAAAGCTGCTTCCTTGCCCTCAACTGGGCAGGTGTTGATTCACATCTCTTTAGGAATGTTCTGAAGGAGATGAAATTCAGATAGAAATCATACCTACCTTCAAAAGAAATCCTCACAAAGGCATGTATTATTTCCTTAAGAGTGCTTTGATGATAACACAGAAATAGCTGTGCTACATTTAAAAAAAAAAACCAACCATATATTCCTTAACAAACTTATTTTTTAACTGAAATGGTGTGTGCTAGTAATATCTAAATATTTTTAAAAGCAGATTTTAATGTTTACCATCATCATCTAGTTCCCCTTTTTTGAGGTCAGTCAAACAAAGAGATGCAATAAAAAGCCATAGAAAACCAACTGTGACTCAGACTGCTTTAAGTGTATGAATAAACAAACTAAAGTCATTATGCAAACCAGATTTTAAATGGTAGCACAAAATTTCATTTGGTATTCTCAAGCAACAATCTTACACTTCTAAATCAGTGATCTTATGACAACTGTCCAGATTTTTAGTGGCCAAAGACCTATTTCATAATTTTAATTAACCACTTGGTTAATATATGCAGCCCCTCCAAAGTTTTCACAATTCCCTGATTTTCTTTGGAAAAGAGAACAACAAACAAACAAAATCCAGAAAGTTCCTTCACTGCCAAAGCCCACATACTGACTTTTCATGCCCTTCCACAAAACCCATGTGCTGGGCTGGTTGTATCTACAAGGAAGCTGCCAGTCCATCCAAAGAAAGGTTTTCAAAAAACAATTTTCACCTCACACTGGAAACTGATTTTGAGATCAAGGATCAGCAGAAATTTTCTGTGCTTCTTTCAACTCGTATCTACAAAATTCAAGAAAACCCAAAGAAAAACCCCAAGGATTCCATATTTTCATCAGCATAGCAAAAGGATGCCTACAGAGGGAGGAAATAAACCCAGGAATGTCCACCTTGCTCATCAAGTACTGAACACCTTACACATGAATCCCTGTGGCTAGTCTCCTTTCTCCTCCCCCCCCCCCCCCCCCCCAGGAAAGCCATGCTTTTTCCAGTATCCCTGAGCACAGCACAAACTGAAATCCAACCAAACTGAGAGCACTGAGAGGAGAGAATTATGCTCTGCTTGCAGGCCAGGTGAATTACGTGTACTACCAGGTTTTTTGCCAAAGACAATCCAGACTTTTCCCAGCATCGGGGGCAAAAAAAGACACATTTCACCAAAAAGTTTCTGAAAGAGCCCCAGTTAAATTCTCCAGATGTAATTTCTTTTGTAGCAATCAGACTTTATTTGTTAGTTCATATCCTAATCAAAACAAAACAGGCAAAAATAATTTGCTTACTGATGACACTTTTTTTTCTTAAAAACTGTCTGCCTTTTTCACGCTCTTCCTCTCCCACTTTGGTGTCATTGAAATAGCGACTGACATCAGAAAGCAGCTGTGCTGCACACACCCCAGCACCGTGCCACAACTGCACAAGAGCCTCCCAGCCTCCCTCTGAAAAGCTGAAACCTAATTAGGATGCTTAAGATAGCTTTATGGATATTGCAAATGATAAATAACTAACCCAAACATATAGGCTATCACAAATGCAATGGATAATTTTTCAATCTTTTTCATCTAAAAATATTCTGGTGTTCCTACATATTGCACAGAAAACAATCAATGCCACTTGAAAAACTGCTTGCTTTTCCATTCTGCACCTGCACTCTTCTGCTGTGAGTGTGTTTTGCATCAAGATTTTTATCACAAGTTCTCAAGGTGGGTTGAATTAGAGTAACAGTATTTCTGGAAAACACACCACCAATATCCTATAAGATTCCTTCACAGATCCAAGTAAGCAATATATTGTCCTCTTCACATTTTTAAGAATATTTCATGATTTTATCTGTATTCTATGAGTTTGTAATTATGTGAACAGTAGACTTTAAAATTTCCAATTTTAACATTAAAGGAATTAAGAACATGAAAATTACATAACCTTGTAATTTTATGAGTAAGATATGTTAGCATATTATACATTATTTGAGGGCATATTAGCATTGAGGGCAGACCCTAACTCTTTTTTCAGACACCTGAGTTGTTAGAGACATTCCAAGGTGTAAACATCACAGACTCCACATAAAGTTAATACATCCAGCAGGGGAGCATTATTTTCAGAAAAACAGGGAGCCCTACCCTTACGGATGTAAAATTCTGGTGTTGATGTTTCAACGTCCTGGTGACTAGAGAGAGAAGGTAGAAAAAGAGAAAGAGAACACAAAATGCATTACTAATGAAGATTTTACTCATTCAGGTAGAATAACAGCAGAAGACTGGTGAAAACAGTAGCTATGCCTGATCCACCACACTTATTTCATTTTAAACTTCTTTGAGCAGCCACCTGCACAGGTCACCAGGGCTGAATTCAAGCAAAACTCTGCTGAGATACAGGGACCTACATGGCTCTTCTGTCCATGAGAGGCACCAGCCAGAGGCCAGAGCCTTCCATAAGAAGCCCAAGGAATCCAGTACCAGTCAGAAGGCAGATGTGCTTGTTTGCAAGGTCCAGGCCTTTGTTCAGTTTTCTGCTGTTATTTTTCACCCTCAAATTCCAAAAGTGTGTGTATGTAAAATGCAGCGCCATGTTATCTGGAAATCTATAATTTTAAGGCGAAATTACCACTGTAAGAAGTAAAGATGTAACACGGCAGAGAAATGCACTGGCAGTGATTCAAATCCAGCTCAACAGGGCTCGGCACAGACATCAGAGACCTTCACAGGCAAACCCTCCCATGGAACATAAGCAGTCAATTACATTATAGAGTAACATTACAGAATTTGATTCAACTGCTGCAGGCTTTGGTACTTTTATCTACGCAGTCTTTCACCGTACGTGTAAAGTGTTAAGAAATGCTCACAGTTTTACATATAACAATAGTACACATTTCTAGGGGAGCTTCAGGCATTTAAACATATTTCCTCTCTGGTCTCATTTCAATATCTGAAGCTCAATAATGAACTTTTTTAATGTATTCACTAGCAAATTTTTTATCATTACAGATATATTAAATATTTAGTAGTTATTATCAGTTTCCCTTACACTCCCTTAATGCAATACAAGTCACAATTTGCACTTGTGATGTGAACTGAAATGATTTTATTCACAGGTCTTTAACCAGGTCCTTCCTCTACACCCCAAATACTGACAACTAGAATAGTCTGCATTTTGCCTCCTATCTGGGTCTATCACCATACTTCCATTGGGTTTCAAGTCTTCCAAATCTAATGGCAATGAAGCAAAAAATTAAGGTACTACAATGTAATTACTAAAGTATTTCTCCATACAAGGATCATATTCATAGTGCAGATATTTGTACCAAATCACAAAGAACCTTTCAGATATGACAAAACAAGTGAGTATTTGAAAATATAATTAATTTCCCATTTGTACTTTGTGAAAGTGTACTAATACACAAACACAATCTTCACATACCATTAAACAAACATAACTTTATATAAGGGAATAAAACATGCAGCTCTTCCTGTATATGTTTTCTGAAGAAATTATGTCTATCAAAATGAGTTCTAAAAGCAGAAAAGGCAAAATTTGCTATGGCAAAGTTAAAGTAAATTATGTCAGGATTCAAAATTTCTTCAGTATCACCATTTTACACTACTTCAGTGGTGGTTTATATATCAGTGTGCTTATGTTCTGTAGAAAAAAAATCTACAATATTAAACTTCAAAAAGACTGTTCATGTAAGGTCTTTTCATCCAGGAAAGTCATTTATGCAGCATGCAGTCAAAATACACATTAAAGAGAAGTATCATCTAGATTGCTGAAAACAATGCCAACTGGGCCACTGGACACTCATATCCAATAAAACAATTTGATTTTGAAATAAGTTTATGAAAATTTAAAAATACACTGCCAGCAAAGCTTGCAGTCCTGCTTCTCCTATTCCTATGTCTCATGCTTCTCAGACGAGTGACTTCAAAATTGCAAAGTAGGTCTCAAAGCTGATTCACACTCCCAAAACACTTGACTCATTTGGAAAAGCATTAGCTGATTATGGCGTCTTTATTGTGTCTGGCACTCTAAACAAAGCATCCAGCTACATCCATAGGTAAGAATAAAGCATACAGAAAGTTTTTTAGGCTACTTGCAGCAACTGAAAACAAATTTCTAAGCATTTAAGGGCTCTAAGAGCAAAGAATGGAAAAGGAAATTACTACTTTACACAGAACAAATGGAATAAAATCTCTGCTGGCTAGTTTTCTCAGATTTAAAAAAAAAAAAGGAAATTTTAAAAAATCATAAAAGGGAGAAATAATGATCAGCTGTTGGAAAAATAGCTTTAATGAGCACTTGTAGCACCACATTAAAACACCCAATTTGCTTAATAAGCAGGGAATGTGAGTCTAAAACTACAAAAGCAGTGTGAAATCCCATGCTACAACAAAAACTGTATCAGAAGACAGAGTGCACTGAATTTAAGTAGAAATCTACATGGAAACGTACAGTAACTTCCTAGGACAACCATACCAAGTTTCATATCTCCAGTTTAGCATTACATGGCACTTGCCATCTCCAAAATAATCCAAGCTCTCAAAAGTACATGCTTACCAATGTATCCTGCCTGAAGTCCCAGATGATGCAGGCCAGCCAAAGCTGGGGGCTGGGACTGGGAGGAGCAAGAAGGGAAATCGGAACAAACATCTATCAAAAACACAGTTTACTCTTGGCTACACATTACTAGGCACTCACATATTGGGCACCTGTGATCAGCAACTTCAATCTGACTGACCTGGCTTGGGGCTGTGATACCAAACATTTCTGTAGATACCCCTAGGGTGAAGCTGTGAACTCAGTGTCAAAAATTAGTGCTTTATAGGGAAAATCTCTTTTTTTTTTCTTTTCCTTAAGGAAAAAAAAACCCTCCACATGTCTGCATTTAGGTGTCAACTGCTTTGCAAATTCCTGCTAATGTAGGTGTCTTGTTGGAGCAAAGCATACTACCCCTTGCAGGAAATCCCCACCTTTTAATAGGGCAGAACCTGGAGGAATCCTCCTCCTCCTCCTCCTCCCAGGGATTTGTTGTGGGTTGTAAGAAGATTATCTCCTCGCTAGCCTCAGGTGCTGCCGGTCTGTCGCCGGCTGCTAAATGGAGCAAGGTGAACTCCTGTGCTACAGCAGCCACTCACGTGTGACTGCTCTCCCAGGAATTACCTTGCCCGAGCTCTAAAATCTGAAGTATCTGGCAGAGATGTCCGCCAGAAGACTGCCTGCAAGTTTCCCAAAAAGACAAGGGGCTTCTCCTGAATGGCCAGGACACGTGCAGGAAACTTTTTGCACACAACTGCTTAGGAACACAGTCTGTTTTGCCAGAGGCAAGGGAAAGGGAATGGGGGAAGCACTTGAGAAGTTTATTTCCTATATAATCACACTTAGAACCTGTTGGAACAAAAGGAACACCCAAGGAAACCACAGTAGCAGGAAAGTTCTGCTGGATCAACTCCACTCCCAAGCTTATTACAGCAGAGAGCCCCTGTTTGCAAACAAATATGCAAATATGGGGTGGAATGGGGAAGCAAGAGGGAGAAAAAGAAAAACAAAACAAAACAAAAAACAACAAAAGTAATCCAAAAAACCTAAACATCCCCACAGAAAGAAAAAACAAACATGGAATATATATTACATGTATTTTCTCTTTAAAATTAGCACTAGCACAAACCTGAAAGCAAACTTCTCAAACAGAAGCAAATGCACTGAAATAACCATCCCAGCTAAGTACAGACTCACTTTAAAAGAGACTTTGTAATTCTCCCACAAGGGATAGTAGGGGTCACAAGTAAAGACCATCTAATCTTTTATCAAAGCAAGATTTCTGTGGTGATCACTGCTCAAAGATTTTGCAGATCATTGCTCAGGGTACCTTCACCACCCACGACAGTTCAGAATATCACTGTATTTATTTTCCTCAGGTGAAAACAGTAAGCTTTATATAAGCAAACAGAAAATAATTTTATTTTCTCAGTGAATAAAACATTGCAAAAATACATTATTTTGATCTAAAAAGATCCTCTGTCTCTTCAGAGAAGACAATTACTAAAACACCCAAAATAGAAATAAATATTAAAATATTAAAAAACTCACAAACAGTCAAATACTATTTTCAGTTTTCTTTATAATACATGCACTAAAGCAAACAAACTAAAAATTCTTAGCACAAGAAAGTCATGGGCAAATTTAAATGTAATAGGATATGTTACTAAAAGATATGGTTATAATAACACTATGACAGTTGATGGAAATCAAAAGAATAAAAAAAGTATTTGAATATTATTCATCCAGCTTCCGGAACAATCAAAATATCCTCAATCTGATGTCATCACTCATTAAAAGCCTTAATTTTTTTTCCCCTTAACATATAATATTATGGAAGGAAGAATAATTTTCCATTGCTCATTTTTTTGAATTCTGTTTTTAGCTGATCATTGTGCTGACAGTCACAGGCACTCTGAAGAGACCATTTATTTAGGTAAAAAAAAAAGCTATTTGCCAACAAAAAATAAAACCCCCACAGAAGAGATTAGTACATCTGAAGAAAACACCACTGGTGCAAGAATGCTCTTAGCAAATCAGATACAGAGTAATAAAGAGCAAGATAAACATTCTGAAGGTAAAAAAATTTATCAGCCAGTTACAAGTCAGTCACATATGGAGATGCCGAGACAGCAAGAGTCCTTTACAATAGTCCAGATTTAGGAATTTGATTGTCTGATAAAAATCTGTGAGAAACAAGTAATGCAATGATGTTGCAAAAAAGACAAATAACATAATAGATAAATATCATTATGCCATGTAATAAGAAAGATTTTGTATACAAATTAAGGAAAAAAAGAACTAAAATAAGAATTTATTCTTTTTATCTGGCCAAGATAAAAGCTCTGAAATATCAGCATTTACAAATTTTGAGTACTAACAAATTAAGAGAGGAGTGACTAAACTGTAAAGGTCCTAAGAGAACCAGACTGTATAGGATTTAGGTTTTTTTCTTTTTAAGAAAATACCAAGTTTGAAGTGCACTAAAAATAACTAGGCTTATCCTAGAACAGAGAATATGGCAGGGAGTAAGAGGAAGGCGGAATATTATAATCCTAAAATATGCGAGTCTCATAAGGAGGACAGTGATTAATTGTGCTTCACATCTACAGATGGCAGTACAAAAAATGATCAGCAGGGAAATTTAGACTACATGTTGTTAGAAAGTTGGTCCAAATAAAGTTTGTTAAGTTCCAGAACTACTTTGTATCCAATAGCTACTGGAGCGTTCAAGAACACCCAAGACAAACATCATACATGGACTTATTTTGGTTTTGAGTCCACATCAAAATGGGGGACACACAATTTTAACACACAAAATTTCTTACAATACAATGTTACATTTTTAAGTAAAAAAAAAAAAAAAAAAAAAGGTATCAGTACATTATCTCAGTTGGCAGCCTTTTTAGAAACACAGACCAGTATTTTTGCAATTATCTAGTTATTTTAGTGGGAAGTTTACAACATAAAGACAACTGTACTAGTTCTCCCAGCTTGGTGAGGTTAACGAGAAAGTGATACACTTCTCCATTATCTTACTAAGAGTATCTACACTGAAAGTCTCCATTTGTTCAATAAACAGGATTTATACATGGGAAGAACTCTCTTGTCATCATACATACAACATTGATAATGGTCACGTTGCAAATATTATAAGCATTATAAAATTAAAGATTACCTAGGATTTAAGAAAAGTGTGCCTAGAGGGGAAATTTTATTTTGCTTTAAACAGTTTCTGGGATGAACACGAGTGATTACAGTCAGCAGTACATCCAAAGGGAAAGCGGAGGGAAACGCCAGTCCTCCTCCACAGGCAATTCCCAAAACAACATCTCAAACCAGCTATGAAAGGAATAAAGTTGAATCAGGGACAAGGACAAAACAACGCAGGCGTGCTGACCCTACACAGCAGAAAGACAAAGACTGAAACATTCCAATTTTATTACAGAACTAATTTAGTAAAAAAACCTGGCATAAACTCAGCAGAGCTGTACTGTGGGAACCCACATACTCTCACATACTCTCATCTGTGCAAACCAGAGTTCAATACCAGAGAATCACTCATTCAAGGCTATCAACCTGGCAAACCCTCTTAGTCATAACTACTACCCTGTATGTCTAGATTGATTTTGACTGTGCCTCAAAATGGGGGAATGAAGCTTTAATACAGTCTTTGACAAAAATCCACCAAGGACTCCTCTCATCCTACTGGAGATCATCTACATGGAGGGGTTGCCTACCTTTCTTAAGAGAACAAGATTATGTTAAATTAGGTTTTGTAGCATATTGTATCAAAACACTGCAATGAAAATGCACAGAAATATACACAATTTAAACAAACAACCACTTCCTCAATAACTGGAATTCAAATTAAGATTTAAACAACGTTTTCTTTTTGTTCCTACTTTGTTAAATGCAATCCAACTTAATACTTAAAAAGCCTCTTTCTTAAAGATGTGTTTTTAATCCTCTCCTCCTGAAAAATATGTCAATATTTTTAATGATCATCCTATAATTGTTCTCTTCAAACAAACCTTGAACAAACAATACAAGGCAACTCCTGCCAACTCTCTGACCACAGGTCAAAGAATAGAGTAATCCTGTATTTTTAGCTCTTGAAGATTTTTTATTGTTATGTATTCTTGGGCAAAAATCTTTAGCAGTGAGCACAGGACAACTGTATTTCAAACCTCTAGGCAACACATAACTTGAAATACTGTATTACACAATGTCTTTCAACTTCTTTTATTACCAGAGACATTTTTTCTAAGCTTGCCTTCAATACTATTAAAAGTACATTATTACAATCTGGATACACAGAACTTTCAGTTGCCACGCACACAAAAGAGCAAATGGCCATGGAAACAAAAGGAGAAGAGATATTCTAGAGTGTACTGGATTCGTTTTTTCATATAACATAATTGAAATATGCTCTGAATTTGATGGAACAGACAACCTCTGACAAAATCTGCTCATTTTAACTGCAATCCTAACTGAACCTAAGTACACAATAAATCAGATACAGAATCTGTCAAAGTAGAAAATCATAACTGGGTAGGCTCTGCAGGACAGACTAAAGCTAGATGCCTTACCTCCAGTGCATGAGAGGAAGGTATCTCAACTAAGATCCATCAACACCAAATATGTAAATGGTATAAAAATACTACCTATAAATATTTTCAAAGAAAAACAAAACCAAATTTTGTTTCCTCAACACTGAGCCTGTAAGTACAGCTGAACTGCGTTTGAAAGCTTTTCTCTCCTTTATGAGGCATCAAGAAATAATCACTGTAACAGTCATCATACTATGAGCAGAAGAAGCAGAAAAGCTGCAGTTATCAACAAACTTTGGAAATGTTTGAAGAGTTATTCATTTTGCCTAAACTTGTTATCCTGCTAAGTAGAACTAACAGCTCACTACTTAGAATAAGGTACATCTAGAAGGTGAATGAATTGTTCAAACTTCTCATAGGATACACTCATTCCCATGTGTTAGGCTGGGAATCAGGGAGATGATTCAGTGAGGGGAATAAAAATAAAAATAAAAAAAAAAAAAAAAATTAAAAAAGAAAAAAAAAACAAAACCACAACCAAAACCAAATTAACTACAAAAAACCACAAAAAACGCCACCCCTCCCCAAAAAACCAAGGAAACAAACAAAAAAGCTGTAACACACACCCACCCACGCCCCTGTTTGGGAGATTTTTTTCCCCCTTGAATATCACAAGGGGAAAATAAAACACAAACCAATTCTATTTACCAAGTCTAAGACATCACTGAATGCTTACTTTGGACAAACTTCCTTGAGATTGTTATATTTTAATAAAATGTTTTGCATAATGCACGAACAAGAGACAGATTGAGATAACAGACTTGAAAGCTTTCATTTCAACTGAAAGTCTTTTATAAAATTTACATTCTGCTGTTTCCAACACAAACCTTTGTAACGTTAGGCTCATAGCAGGGCAAGTTCAAAGACATTATATTGCAGAGAGATGCTGGTTTGGAAATTCCAGAACTCCTATGAAGTGGAAAAGTAGAAAAATGTGAGAGCAAGTGTTCTCAGAGAAAAGGTAATCTATAGCACTGGTCATCAACTGTACATTACTTGGATAAATAAGCCTGGATTCTTATTGAAATAATTCTGAATGCTCTATTATACATTAAGCTAATCACTGGGAATGCATCTGAAGATGTATTTAATTACACAATCTTCTTCCTCTTTTCAGGGCTGAAATTGTATACAAATTCTAAAATAAACTAAAAAGCAGTATATTTAAATAGTCTGCTTAGTAATATGTACTTTTTACTTCTGACCTTCTAATCACTCCTTACTATCTGCAATATTAAGAGAAGACAACCCAAAACTCTTCAGTTTACGATGCTGAAAAAAGCCCAGGGAGAGCCAAAAAGCTCTGTGCAGGTTTTGTCTGCTCTGAACCACTCCTTGCACATCCAGTGCGATGTCCCACAACCTTTTTTACCTTTGGCGTTGTTCACTGGAGGGACTCTTTCAGTTGGTGCTTTTTGTGTGTTCCTCCAGCTGCCCAGTGGCATGCTTTCCATGACAGATGCTCTGGCTTCATTCTTAACATATGTTCCAGATGATAATTCCATCTTCTTTTCTGGATAACTTTAGAGCCAAGGGGTTTTTGAGCTGTCTAATGAATCTTGGCATCTGTTATAAATTCATTCCATTTAATACATAGTATTTTTCTAAGGCATTTGCTTTCAAAGGCATTTAGATGTCTGTACCTTTGTTGGATTTCCAGCTTTCACATCCATATGTTGTGATGGAAAGCAATATCTGAGTTGAAGTTTCACACCCTGGTCTCTAAAACATGGATTTCTATGACCGTATCTTATTTAGTTGGTAAATGAATCTGTTGCCTTGCCAATTTGTAATGTTAGCTCCTTACTGAAATCCCCAGATGACAGGCACCTTACTACAAAGATATATAAATTTATTCCTTTCTTGTATTCTTTTACTTTCCAGTGCAGACTTTGAACTGGGAGTTTTCAGGGATAAATTTTGTCTATATTTTTTTCTTATAATTACATAATAGCATTGTAAACAAAGCACTAAAAAACAAAACAAACAAAACCCCAACCAAACAAAAAAAGACCCCCAAAATAATGGTTTTAACTTCATCTTCTAGACACTGAAAGACAAGGATCCATTGCAGCATTACAGAAGTTACTGCAATTACCATGAAATTCTTGTTTCAGAGACTTCTCATGCTTTCTTAAGTAAGTAAAAATTACCAGTTCCTGAAATGCAAGCTTTCAATATTTTGTTTTCTGAAATCCTACCACTACATTAAACTTTCTCCATCTTATAATTCCTTGATTTTGTATCTAGCAATGCAGGTACCTCCCACCATACCAAACTTGCCCACTTTCCCAGCCTATCTAACCCACCCTTTAAATTTCTCCATTCTCTGTATCCTTCCCATTTTACCAATCACTCTCTACTCTCAACAGGCCCATCAGACACTTAGAGCCATGCAAAAATAGTAGTATTTACCAGTGATTCTATCAAACAACACCAGAGAGCAACTGTGGCCAAGGGAAATGTGTAGCAAAGCTAATGACAGATTTCTACACCAGAAATATCCAGTAGGAGTTACAGCATGAACCAAAAGAAAAATATCTTGAAAACATTACCAATTCTTCCATTTTTACAATTTCAAGTTAGGAACAAATTCTCTAACTACAAGAGAAACTGAAACCATCAATGCATATTTTTCTTTCAGGAAAAAAAAAAAAAAGAGTGCTGCTCAGTGCAGTATGAGCATAAAAGGCTATTTCCTTGGAGATTATCCTTAAAACAGACCCCGAGAAAGTTCTCCTGATCTTTACTGTTCTTGGTACCTGCTTGATATCCCAGGGTCCACAGCAGCTCACACCATTCCATAGTTAAACATCAAGGCAGCTAAGATTTACAAAAAGACACCTCTTTTCTCACAATGAGGTCTTAACGAAACTGCCAACTTCAGATGCTTTATTGAGTTCTATCTTTCTGATTATAAGTCTTCACAAAGCTTTATGCACACTAAAACCTTTTCTGTTTCAGATGGGGCATTTTGAAACACCATTCTCTTCCTATTGGGTATGTTCTAAACATCAATACTGTGTTCCTCAGACATTGGTTAAATAACGACACATGGAATTTCTCAGTAGAGAGTTAAGTCCTAATATTTATCTATTCCAAGGAAAGATTAAAATAGCTTAATTTCTTGCTTTGTGTGTTATGAAAATAAAATATCACACTCTAAGTGAAGAAATACAAGAAGATTTTCAAGGAACTCTAAAGATGGCAAGTTATTTGGAGCATTTTTAAACATGTCAATTGGCAATAAACAGGAGATCATGGTAAACCACCCTTTTTTTAAACCATGCATGTAATCAATATAAAACTTTCCTCTATGCTAAAGCTACAAATATATTGACATCAACAGCTCACAAGCCACAGATGGCTTTTAAGGAATATAGTGGATTGCAAGAAAGGAAAGGCTATTAATATGCTAAAGCTATAATGCAGGATTGTATTTACTACAAAAATACAAATACTTACTGTGAAGTAATTTATCAGTGACAATTATTTCATTGAATACAGCGACCTGGGGTTTTCTATCTACCAAAACTCATAGAGATACTTTCCTTCTGTAAGCAAAACTCAGACACATTCTGGACTACACAATGATGCTTCTGCACGCATGTTGCCTTCCAGTAAAAAGAGCCTTTTTTCCCTGTTTATTTTATTCTGCTCTGGAGTAGCAACTTGTTACCTTTGCTATAGGAAAATTCATTACAAGAAACCAACACAAATTTGGATTTTATATACCTATGCAAGGAAAAGTTAAATTATTAAAGTACATTCCTCAAAAAACCACAAAAAACAAATTGATGTAATAATTTTTTAGAATGTGACCTTATTTGAATGGGTCAAGTTTTTATTGAAGGAGGGGGATAATTACAGTAATAATAATACTAATAATGTAGTAGTATTATTGGTTGTATTATTATTATTACTACCTATCTACACTAGATTCTTTAAAACCTCACTACCAATGCACTCAACATCTCTATGATTATCTATTAATGACTACACAGATATGGAGGAAGCTGGCACAAAAAACATATCTCAGACAAATACATTAGTAAGTATTACACAGCTATTATACACCACAAATAACATGCTGCAACTGGTTCCCCAGCTCTCCATTTGTAGACTAAATAGTATCTGCAGCTAACTTCTTGGATCTTCTCCTCTGCCCTTGAGAGGATGTAGGGGAACACAACGTATTTCAAAGAATCCCTAAAAGCAGCTGGTTTGGTTTCCTTGGGGGGGTTTTGACTCTGTTTGTTTCATTTGCCAAGAAAATTTTCTATTTCATCTAATATCAGCATGGTTGTCCACAGAGCTGCAAATAACAGCAATTCCCCATCTCCTCTGGAGCAAGGATAGTTGGAAAGGGAAATGTTCATCATCTCTACATAAGTCTTTTTCTGCCAACAGCAGTTCTACATAAAATCCTACACACATGGCTGAATTAAAAGTATAGGATCCTGAGATTGAAAACCATCCAAAAGGATCTTAAATATAATATTTATAATAAAAATCCATTTAAAATATTCAAGTTGAAATCAAAGAACCTGATCTTTTTCCAAACTTATAAAATCAAGCAAAGCGAGAAGTAGAGTATTCATTGCAAAGGATGAAGTTCAGACAAAATCTACTTTACAAGTAGTCTACCTAAAACAGCAGAAAATCTACAAGAAAACTCAAGACTCTCAGAAATTAACATTACCTGAAATTTCACTGATTGTCCACCAACACAGTATAAATATTCTGAACTCTGAAAACCATCAAGTATAATTTTAATCTGGAGCAATAGCTAGACGCCAACAACTCACTAGCCTCAGCAGAGTACATGTCTATCATCAGCCTTGAGAGTTTTTTGGTTAAAACACTCTTTTAAAATACCTTTCAAGCTATAAACACAAGAGGATTACGAAGTTACTCTATTATTTAGATTAAGGAACCACTTAATGTTCCAGACATTAGCCAAGTCACTGTTCTGTGAAAAAAATTGTTTGTTTAAAAACTATAAACACACAGGAATAGGAATTAGTGACGTTTTTTAATTCAATCACATTTAGGACTAGCATAGAATAAATCAATGGTCCTTTTCTAAACATGAATTTCAAAGAAAACCATCTTGAAATACAAACTAGTTGTGCCATAGTCCCGTGGTAGTGACAATATAAGTTTTAGGTCCAGTTCTGTAGCAAATTCACTCTTGCAAAGGTGGGGGCTGCAGGGAGCTGTCCTGCCCCTCCACGTGGTTCCTCTCCCATTCCCGTGTTTGCCAGCCCTACTGTTTGTGCAGCTACACGGTGAGTCAGGTCAGGGAAATGATCCATCTGAAAGTTAGCTAGGAAAATAAAAATAGATTCATTTTCAGCCAGATAAATTTCCTGGCATGATTCACCATGTCACCATTATGAGCACAAGTGCCAACACAACCAAGCTAGGGGAGGACATGACACTTCCCCCATTTCAGCAACAGCTTCCACTTAAGTTTCAAGTAAACATGGAAGAGCATCAGGGGCAAGTTCGCAAGCTTCTAATTAAAATATAGTAGCTGCTGCTGTTTCTCAAGATAAGAAAAAAGTTGTTCAGAAAAGTTTCCAATGTATTAGTCAGCATGCATAAACTGGCATGATATTATGAAAGCAACACAGTTCAAAACAGAGTGAATACCAGCCTCAAAGTAAAGCAAAAGACACTATATAGAAGCACACTACTTTGAAGGAATTTTAATGCATCTAAAAGTTATACCACTAATCCACCTGTAGTTTCACGAGACCGGAAGTGTGCAAGCACAGGGAGAGATGCTGTCATGTTCCTACAGATTGCTCTCTCCCAAGGATCATTGTTCAAGGGTTTCCCCCAGTCTCTCTGGAAAATGCCTAACAAAAGAACCAACCTTAAGATTTTTCCATTTTCTTTAACAAGTCATCTCTTTAAACAATGTAACAGATTTTACCTCTTCCTCTGCAATGTGAAAGGATAAACAAAATTAAAACAAAAAATCCACTTCTTCTCAATCAGACTAAACTTCAACTATTAGATGTATTTTACTTCCTATACAAAACCTATATTGCAATTATATAATATTAAATTTTAAAAGCCTGAATATTGTAATGTAAGGTGTTTAGAAGTTTCACAAAGATAAACAAACTCACATTCAGGAAGTCCCTGAGGTGAAGTAACAACACTACTTCCATTTTATCTGAGGAAAACTGTGACTTGGACAAATTCAGGTTTCCACAACACTGAGTGCCAATTTTAAGGTACTATTGGCCCAATTCTTTATATAATTTACCATCTTACATGTCTTCCTTCACTATGAACTAGGCTGTCTATAAATTTATCACAAACAAAATCACAGAGCATCTGTATGAAGTAGCTCTCAAATGTCTTGCTGGTGGTGTGGTTCTCAGTACCTCGGCCAAATTAGCAGCTATTTGTGAAGATTATTCTGGTTACAGTAACTTTCTTATTATTGCAGCAATGTTAATAAGACTACCAGGAAGCTGTGCCCAGTAATTTTTTTTTTCATTTCAACTGTCCGAATGTGAATAACTGAGGATTACACAATTTGGAATTTCAATGCCAAAATGATAATAACTAATGAAACTGGGAACTTGATAATTTTACTCAGTTAATATGCTACCATATTGTAATTCATATTTTTGGGAAGACTACTACCAAAGTCAAGACAGCCATCAATTTGTAAGTGATCTTCTGAATCTGTCTAGAAAAAGAGAATGTGTTTTCTTACCAGTCTTCTGGCATCTACACATTCATTTCCTATCTTCCTATCAGTTTTTAAGAAAGCACTTTGTTAGAAAGCAAACTATAAACTAAGAATTTACAGTAAATAAGACCTCAGTTGCAATGATCTGATTACAAAGAAATTTACTTAGGTTTATATAAAGTAACCTAACAATGCCCTGAGTTGCAAGGGAAGGAAGGAATCAGTAACAACACAGACTAGCTGAAAGATAGAGTAAGTCAAACTAGTAAGAGATGGTATTAAAGAGCACTGAAAAAAGTAAGACTGGAGGCACACCAACATTACAGATAAGGAGTATACGTGTGAAGCAAATCTCCCAATTATCAACAACTACAAACTTTTAGCCTTACACTGTGACCACCACTCACCCACTGCTGAGGGGCTCTCAAATCCATAGGAACAGATGTGACAATACATCCAAAGGAAAGCTCTGGAAACATTCATA
The DNA here is from genome assembly GCA_013389925.1 of Aegithalos caudatus. Classification (NCBI taxonomy): domain Eukaryota; kingdom Metazoa; phylum Chordata; class Aves; order Passeriformes; family Aegithalidae; genus Aegithalos; species Aegithalos caudatus. The sequence goes on from WEIU01023517.1 coordinate 104,056, forward strand.
TGTAGCTTGAACCAAAATCTAAGCATGTCTCAACAGATTTGCTCTATTATGCTGATGAAGTCCTACCCTGGGAAGCAGGAATACCTCCCAGAGCAAGTTAAGATGTGTGCTCTTGGACCTAAGCAACAACATTTTGCCTGCAATTTAGATTAAACTGCTCTCAAGAACTTGGAGATTGAAAAAATCGCGCTCATTACCAGCATCTTTCCATGTTTTGATGGAAAAAAGCCTCTCATTTTGCCTATAATTTGTAGAGGTGCTCATGAAGGGTCAACAATTCCTCTTAAAAAACAAAAGACAACCAAGACAGCACTGAGTGGTTATAAAACCTTCTTCTCTGGTCTTCTCCCTGAAGTTTCTTTATTTAAAAAAAGCTTATTTTCAGTATCTCAATCTGCAGTCTCATTTGTCTCATGCCCTAAAACTCTGAGTTCTTAGTCCAGTCCTAAAACTCTTTCAGAACCTAGTTTCAAGTCAGAGCTGTTGACCTCAATAACGTTTTTGACGATTACAGCAGGGGCAGTATTAAAGAAGTGGTTCACACAGAGGCATAAGCTGACTGACCTAGCTGAGGTGAGAACAGATACACAGACTGCCTCTAAAATAAAATAAATCACAAAGACTTGGGAGATTTGTTGGACTGGCATGTAGGTATATTGAGAGAAGATGATGTTTTACAAGGTATCAAAAGTTCTGGTATTGCAAGCATATAATCCTTACAAAAACAATGGGAAAGTAACACAAACACAAAGGAATTTCAAGAGTCACTAATGTATTACAGCGTGCCAAAGGTATTATACAGCGTGACTATTTAAGCTTCAAGTAAAAAATAGAGGTTTTAATAAACAGAAAACATGTATTTGCCAAATGGTTCCTCAAACTCTTCCCCAACAGCATCCCTTGGACATTTGCTGGTCATGCAGTACTGCCAGGCCAAAAGGGCTGTGAGCAGGAAAAGGGCAATGAATTGTTAACATCTTGGTTCCCTTATCCTTGCAACAGAAAATGTTCAACCTTGCTTCTTTAGAAGTATTGCTCTCATGGTAGCTAAGCAGTGTGAATATAAGAGAAACCAGCATGAATGGGGAAAAGCTTCAGAACGTGAGCAACCAGGTAGCATTCAATATACAAGAAAGGGAACAGACAAGAACCTGTAAGGCCAGAATACTCCAAAACACCCATTGCCCAGGTGTTTTCCTGTGTAACAAGCAACCTGTTGTTGCCAGGAATAGCAAAAGCACTTTTCTGCCATAAAACTCAGGATATGCAAAAGCTTTAAGCCCAAAGTGATAAGCATCAGAAACACGCCTTACATGCAAGTGTAGGGAAAACAAAGATTCAGTTTAGGTACTGCATTTGGTTAACTTATGTTCAGAAATCTGAACATCAATTGTTCCAAGGTCAAATATATTGATATGCCCATGAATGTTCCACGTTAATAACACACTATTATTACAGACATAGGAGAACACCTTCCTCCATTTGAAGATATTAATGTTTCTTCTATTTGACATATTATTGGTAGCAACTAACACATTCAATCAAAGAACATGAACAGAATTTTAACCTCTATCATCTACAATACAGCTCCATGTATGAGGGCTTCATTTTTACTGATGAGACTCAACACTGAAAAACCATTTAAAAATTGGTGACAGTCTCTATTATAGCTACAATGAAACAAAAATAATTTTAAAAATTAATCAACCAGGCACAATTATCTAAACTGGCATTCAACAAGGATATTGCAGCAAGGATAATGTTGAGACTGTTTAAAATACTTTGCGTTTCATGCTTTAATTTCTATTGCAAACTGCCTTTAAGAACAGAAACTGGTAATAGTACAAGGTGGAGAGTTGCAAAAATTACAGTCACCTGTGCACTACCCAGAAAGTATCTGGAACAATGTTATTTAGCAAAGAGAACACCTCATCCTAGTTACATCAAGTTTAAGATTTTCATATGGTTGTGATCTTTCCACTTCAAGGAAAAGTATGTATACAAAGGTTATAATTATTCCAAAAAGAAGATCTTGGTAGTCAACTACAAAGTGGGTGGGACAGAGAAAGGGCTTAGAGGCCCCCCTCTCCCAGTGGGGTAGTTGCAGGAAAACAGCATCTAAATACATAGATCTCACCTCATAGTTAATGTGGGGAAAAAAAACCCACCCAAACAAACAAAAAAAAGCAAAACAACAAAAACCCAACAATAACAACAAAAATGTACATACAAACCAACAAACAGTGCTGACTGCAAGCAACTTAAGCGACTTTACAGATTTACCTAAATCCATTTCTACACTGAATGCAAGATACAGCAATGTCTTAACCATCTGGGAATTAAAAAAAAAAAAAATTAGCTACCATATAAGGATGTAAGACAGGTCACACTGCCATTTTTCCTCCCTTTGGTCCACGTGGAACTGCCTCTTTTACATTCATATATTTTTTTGGAACTCCACATTTTGCATTAATCCAATAAAATTAGAGTAGAACAACTACAATATGATGGGCTTATTTAGTTTCAAGTAATTTATCAATCAAGACTTTACCTTAAACTACTATTTGCTAAGACAATTAGAAAAAAATTCTTTAAATTTCTTCTACTTTGTGTAGCAGATGTTCAACATAGTCTATTTAAATTTGTCTTTGTTAGAGGTGTGTTAAATTGCTCAAATAATTCAGACAATCTGCAAACAAGATTTCTGACAGGTTGTGAATAACACTCAATTAATACCATAACTTCTGAGCTTAATTTTTCAATCAAGGCATTTATGTCCCCATTAAAAAAATACAAAAAAAAACAAAAAAACAAAACAACCAGAGG
>WEIU01023517.1:106928-122900 GCA_013389925.1 Aegithalos caudatus
AAAAAAAAAAAAAAAAAAACATGAACTCAATCCTCAATCTCCAGTGTGTATTTCCAAAATTAACATCTGTTTGGTCTTGGTTCAACTGTAAAACCCAATGTCCACTACTCCACTACATTAAATAATGAGTTCTTTTTCTGGATTTGAGCCAGAGGGAGGAGGGAGAAGATATGTTACCCTAAGATTATAAATAATTTGTACTTTAAACAACAATTCTATTACTATTTGGAACAATAGATTTATTCCACTTCGCTATTCATTCTTCTTGATAGAAGATATAACAACAGTAAATATTTTCCACACAGTTATTTCTCAAAATCCCATGATACCTGCATCACATCCTGAATCTCAAAAATTAAAACAGAATGAAGTTGAGTCAATCTCATCACAGTAAATCAAACACATTCTATGAACTTTGTGAGTTTATATATACTTGTTCATAAATACTAGCACTACTTCAATTTTAGATACTAAGAAGTTATGAAAGGTATTTTTAAAAAGAAAAAAAAGAAAAAAGAAAGAAAAATGTCGAGTGAAAAATCATATTACAGTATTTCAATGATACACTATTTACAGGACAATCTTATTACAGGAAAGCTTCATGACATCTGTTTTTTTTTATAACCATCTCATTACATCAAACTTCTTAAGTTATTACAGTTAAGCCACAACAATTATGGACTTCAGTTCCCTCTCTACAAAACTGGAATGCTGGTACATGAGCCATGTGAAGACTGCCATGGCAAACTGCATCACCTAACGCACCACACCAGAATGCAGAGGCACAACCAGAGGTAAGGCAATCCAAGGGTGGAAACACAAGCACTGAGTTAAACTGACAACATATTGCTTTGTCTTTAAACAATGATTAACCATCGTGTTGTGCCTTACACACTAGGTATATCCTCACCAAAACCAAAACCTTACTCTTTCAATTAAAGACAAAGTTAGCTGACACATTAAATTTAAAATTGGGTCCTTTTAAAAGTTAGCATCTGTGTCAATTCTTCCTTTGTCTTCCTTTGTCCCTAATGATCTTTCAATAACATGGTAACAGAAACGCTTAAATCTTTTCATATGTTTAAATTAATTGAAATTCTGTGCACAGGTTATATATAAAGAAATTAGGTTGCAATTAAGCATAGTTATGAAAGATTCTTAAATCTAATTGTTGTGACTATTATAGACCACAGACAAGGTCAAGTCTACAACTCAGAAAACTCTGACTTTAAAGAAAAAATACCACATGAATTATATCAATAAAACTCACTTTTATAATGATACAACCCTAATCACACTAGGCATGTTCATCATGTAAAAAAAGTCTGTTTCCAAACTGAAAAATTGCAAACGTATCCCTCTCTGCAAATCATTAAATTTAATTTAGTAAATACAGTAAAAGCATGTTAAGTGAAATTAAGGATACTAACTTTTACATAAATTTAAAGATACTTAATCGGCAAAACATTGTCCTCTGCAAATACAAAATGTAAATTTCAGCAATTACTGCAGAGTGCTTACATTAACTGCAGTAACATCAAATATCTAATTTCTACGTATCAGCAACAAGGTTCCGGTCACTGTATTTAAGGTTTTTAGTCAAAACTGCTTCCCTTTCATCTGTATGCAACACAAGGAAAAATGTTGGCATCATCTAAAAAGTAAATTCATAGGGAAAGACAATGCATCTCTCTCCTAATCTGGCTACAGGTATAACTGGAGAACAGAAAGAAAGAAAGATTATCCTCACTGAGCCAGTGAATTGCAAAAATATCTTTGCAGCTGCACATGGACACAGGCCATGAGCCACTTGGTTCTTGTCATTGGATCTAAGACAGTGAGTTACAACCATAAAGCCATCCTTACCAAAGAGATTCTCACTGCTCTCTCACCTGAGCAGATACTCTGCCTTAGGAAGACTGCTCTTTTGGCTCTCCACTTGTTCAAATTCTGATGTCTCACTGGGATCTGAATTAGCACTTTAGTTCAGATAAGGAAAGTGCTTTTGCAGCAAATCTCCCCACCACCCTAGTTAATGCACTTTCATCTGCTACTTTGAGCAGTCCCACAGTGCACAAACCTGGTTCCTTTCAGATGAAACTGAAAGCCTCACTATGTACTCCAGGAACTGCCAAAGGGGCACAGCAGCAGACAGAAGCCAATCCAATTTAACACCCACTTCACTTTACAAATGTACTAAGTGTAGATAGGTATTGAGTCCCCATCACCAATTATTTCGGTCTCCAAATCTCCTCTTGCTGGGCTGCATTACTTGCTCAAGCACACCCAGTCACTGTGTTTCAGGGTCTCCTTTCACCTGCAACCCCAGATTCCCCAAGCTCCTCAGGCACTGCTTCTCCCTAGGTTTTGTGTCTTCTACTGTCCAAACTTCTCACCTCCAGCCTGTCATCTCTACTCATTTGACTTGTGATATACAACAGCTTACTCTTCCACAGTATCATCTAGCCTCACCACACTGAAACTGCTTCTCCTAAAGACTACACCAAGCCCAAGTATGATCATAAAAACTTACTTCTGCCATTTCTTAACTTTGAGTACAACGTTAATGGGTGCCTCATTTAAGCACACAGAAAAACAGGGCTTTGAAGCTGTGTAGCATCACATCTGATTCTTCAGTGCTCAACAGCAGGCTTAAAACCTTACAAACATAGCCTTCAGCCTTCTATTACTGACATGGATACAGCACTAAGAACAATAATAAAGAAAACATTTTTTTCACTGCATTTCACAGCCATTCACGGTGCCCTAACACACCTGTCTTTCCTAGCAGAGTCTCAACGCAGAGACAGATCCCCAGCTCTATTTTTAGTCCTCCCCTCTCATTTCTACATTGAGTTCACCTAACTCGCCTCTGTAATGGCCCATCTCATTAGACAACTCCTCAAAACCATTTTTCATCCCAATAAATTCAAGTCATCCTCATACTCCTGACTGGGCTGTGAATCACAAAAAGAAGTTGGATGTTTTTCCCTTTCCTTGTATCACAAACCATACTGACTGCTGAAGCAGACAATTTTAAGAGGTCCAGGGCTATAATCACATGACCACGTAATTCAGTATAATAGAAACAGATCAGTCAACTGAAGCAGACCAGGCCCCTATGTTCCCAGCAGGAAGGGTTTACAAGTTCTATTTTTAGATAAATTCAGTCTGGAGCCTCAGGAATCTATGCTGCACCATACACTTGGCTCAGTGCTGTCCAAGGGACTGGTCATTGGGGCTGGAATTCATTCAGTGTCTCCCACAGATCCCAGGCTGGCCCTTCTCCAGGTGGAACATGGTCTGTGCCTACCAACACAGCCTGTGAACCCAGCTAATGAATATCAAGTGTTGATGACCAAAGAATTCAGTTTAAAACTGTAACAGAATGATGGATCAGTAATTTGAGACAGCTTTACCCAATCCCACGATGCTTCTTAGCACAGAGAACATTTAGCTGCCAAAGTGTTTACTAAGCATATTCTCAGACTATAGATTAAAATTGGATACTTTTTCTTGGCAACTTTTAACAAATGCATTTAACAACTTTGATTTTCTTGCTCCAGAGCAAGGTCAGAGTAAAAGTTGTCAATACATGAAATGCATAACCATTGAATAAAATGCGAGTTCTTAGCATTGTGAAACACAACCATGCTTTTCCTTTTGTTTTCAGAAACAAAACAGACACTTTAACCCACCAACCAGAATAAGTCAGACAAAAACAATTAAGGACAGTATTAGATGCAATTTTAAAAAATTCCACTAAAACCTACACAGTTAACAATAACAAGAAGAAAAAAAACCAAACATAAATTCAAAGTTATTTATGATATGAAAAATGCATGCCATGAAGTGTCTTTAATTGGAAATGAAAACAATTACTAACAAAACTGACCTCAAAATGTCAACTTGGTGGGCTTTTCTTCAATTAATTTTTAGTAAAACAGGGTGAGAAGAAAAACCTTTATTGAACCTTTCAGAATTTCAAATATTAAGTAAGACATTGAATTTCAGCATACACTGTCCATTTCTGGATCCATATGTCTGTAATTAATATATGAATATCCAGTGCTCACAAAGTGGATAGCAGTTGTAATAAGAATGAACATTACCTGAAGGAAATGATGTCATGTAAAAGAAAATTATTTGGAGCATCCTAACCATTCAAATATATTTGAAAGAAATTTATATGAAATAATCAAAAAGGAAATCAGATCTCAAAACTCAACAAGGCAGAAAGGAAAAATAATTTAAATAATTTAAAATTTTAAATAGTTCCTGTCATGTAAAATACTACTTGCTATAAATACAGTATATATTCCAAAATAGGAAGTAGGCCTTAAGCTTAACATGGTTTAGCTTATTTTCATTTACAATACCCATAATGCATCCTGAAATACAATTTATGCAGGAATAATAAAAGAGTAATAATTTTTTCTCTCATTATCTTGCCTTCCTTGACATTTAATGTCAATCTGCAATAACAAAGCTAATAATGATCTTTGTCTTCACACACTGCTATTGAAGCAAAGCATTTCTTTGTAAATTAAAGGGTAATTTTGTTCCCACTATTTCAGTCTAATCTCTCTGGGCTAGGATCACAAAAACTCATGCTATAAATCACCCTAAAATGCAGATCATCACCTCTCTGTGACAGAGGTTATATCCTTTTGAAAATAATCACGTGTGCAACCACAACCTAAAGCAGAGCAGCATGAGGCATGGAAGATTTCATCCGAAGTTCATCACATGATATGAATGCCAGATATTTCTAAAGGTTTCACATTCAAAGCTGAACGTACAGCAACCTCCTTAAATCTGTAATTGTGAAACATTTTGAAGAGACATTTCAAGAATTCAAACAGAAAAATCATACTTTATACTGGCTTATAGTTAGGAACATATTCCTTAATCATATGCTTCCAGGTCTGCTAAGTAGTTAGGTGTATGCTGAGCTTTATGCAAGTATTATGTTGATTTTACTGGGACTACTTGCGTCTGTAATACAAGCTGAGCCACACTGAATGATTTTGGCATCTAGGAAATTTCACACAAAGTATGACACCTACAGCAGCTTCCAGGCAACCTTTGACTGCACACCTGTATTACTGCCTCTTCCAGCTGCCACACCAGCCAGCTCAGTCTGATGCACAGGTAACAGCAGCTGCAGCAACAAGCTTCAAGGTGAAGTGGGAATTACTGAACTCCCTCTGCACTGTCAGTTACCCCCACAAACAGGGGCAGTGCTGAGGGTTACACATCAATGCCAGCAAGGCCTTAATCTGGTCATATGACAGATTAGCTTGCTCCAGACCAGAAGATGAAATCAAGAACACTCATCTGTGTAACCATGTAATACCATTGCACACAGTGTAGGAGATATCAGAAGCACTTTCCATTAAAAGGTAGAACTTACCCCTCTTCTGTACCCAGCCTTCCTTCACAATGGTAACATCGCTCATGATGACTCCACTCTGAACCCCAAACTCAAAAGAGTATTTCTTTGAGTTATCAGCTTGTCTGTTTTGCTTCTCTTCTGCAGCTCTTCACAATTTCTACTGATGAGTCAGACTGGAAGGAAATATAAGAGAAAGAAATTGAGTCTTTTCTGTTTTTCTCACTTGACAGCCAACAAAAAAGTCTTTGTTGATGTATTTCACTGACTGAGCTCATATTAAAAATCTGCCTTTATTTTTAATTAACTGTATAACACAATCATGTTTCTAGACTTACAGCCCATTTTCCATGAACACTACAATACTAAAAAGAAGCAGAATGTGTTAAAATTGAAGTCATATGGCACTTTTACAAAAGGCACACAACAGAATTCTCTCCTACTAATGCACAGGGTGCTGTTTTACATGAAAGGCTGCCGGCCCTGCTTCAAAGGCCCAGCTCTGAACACACAGGAGCTTTCCCTGTTCCCACAGTTGTCAGAACCCATGCAATGGACAAGTGCTTCCTCTATTATGGCTACCTACAATCATATTAAGAGTGCGAGAAAATGGAATGAAAGGTTACATTCTTGCTACTTCCACTACAATTTTATTATAGCCAATACAAATCCTGAACTTACAACAGCTTTTCAAAAACAGCATCATCTCCAAGTACACAAACAGAAAACCAACTGCTTAAAAGTACAAATTAACAAAAACACCCTAAATGTTCAGTTCATGAAAAGAAGGAGTGCACATTCTCTCAAAGCTTTAAGCCAGGCAGTGACGAGAGTGCTCTTTTCCCTACAAACCTCAGCCTGCAGGGCACAGAAGGGAAGTTAGTCCTGGAACAGGACATACCACTCTCAGAAGCCACAACCCTCTCTTTTGACCAGCTCACTCCCAGAGTACCTAACAGCTGTGAAGAAGAGATAAATAGCACTACAATTAAGTAGGAAGAGAAGCCAGAGGGCAGGAGACATTTCCTTTTGCCAGCAAACTGCCTTTCCCTTCCAAGCTTCAAAATAAAGAGAAGCATTCAAATATAATGCTCTTCCAGAAAAACATGGGAAGCCAAGAAATGGGATTTATCTGATGGTGGAGGAACACCCTTCCACAGTTCTGCACACTGGAGTACACATGTACCAGTGGTGGCACAGAACAAGAACCCCCACACAAGTTTAGTGCTATCAAATGCAGCCCATACATATCCATTTAGTAGACTGACCAACAAATATAAACAAGAAAGAAACAAATATGACTGTGCTAGAAGCAATCTGTGCAACCAGTAAATGAAGAAAGCACTTGGAAATCAGATTTTTTAACACAATCAAGTACAAACTAAAAATGGAAACATTATAGACATACAAGTTATTTCTTATTTATCATTTGAAATATGTGTATTTGCATGACACAGCAGCTAGATGGAGGCTACTTCTGCATGGATGCTGTAACATGCAAAATAAAACTTGCCATGAGAATTCTTTCAAGTGGTATGTAACTAAAATACAGTGCAACCTGATTTTACAGAAACATTCTAGTGTGCCCATTGAAGTCTTGCTGTCACTAAACTATTAAAAAAAAAATCAGTAATTTGGCTGCATAAAAGTAAAAATCACAATGTTAAAATCCTTAATACTGTAAAGTTTAAGTAACATTGACCACTGTGCCTCTGAGACATCCCAGGGCACTGGCAGATAGGGCAGTGAAACCTGCACAGGTGACACACAACCTTTGGCATTGGCATCACACCCTGTCGTGTTCAGCAGGACACCATACACCTCTGTCTATAGAAACACACCCTGTTTAAGCTTTCATAAGAGTTAAAAGAAAATGTTATGTACATTTATGTACATTAGGGACATGAGAATGCTTTACTGATGTTAATTGATATAACTTTAGCTGCTTAGACATCATTTTACACACAACCCAATACAGCAGAAATAACCAAAGCACTCATTTCCACATCCTGCACCTTTACTAATGTGAGAGCTAATTTCTGGGTCAGACATTATCAGAATTTTTGTTTGCATGCTTCAAACGAGATAAGCGAGTCTATCAGCTGTGCATGAAAAGAGATCTGACAGATTAAGACACGCGCCTGAGAGCAGGCTGCTGTTCCGCCGTTCTGGATCACTGCAGCACAGCATCAGCTCTTATTACAAACCCATAAATCTTTACAAAGCCCAGAGGTGGGTGTCAAACAACTGTGACCTAAGAGCAGCTGTTCTGGGAAGGAAGTGTAAGCACATCAATTTCCAAATACCCCGCTTAAGTTCAGTTTTCTACAAGATTTTCATTGCATTCTTTGAGAAGTAATCGCAGTTGATTTTTTTTCCCAGATATAAAGACACAAGAAGCAATGTTACACTCAGTATTTACCTTGGGTTGGCTTAAGCTGCAATAAATTTTACCCTTTTGGCAAATTTAATGTACTTTCCATTTTTGTTGTGCACTTGTGAACAGTTCAATGATTTATTCTTACCGGTAAAGATATATCTGTAAGAAATTAACTTCTGTACTAAGTAGCAATAATCTTGTCTGCCCACAGACTGATCAATCAGTCCATAATTTATGAATGAATTCATGCTTCAAGCTCCCTATTTACCCACTGATTACAATTAAGTTAGTGTTACACAATCAAAATCTGATCTATGACCGACTTTCATGTCAGACAGTGCCTGAAACAACCTCTAGTGTGTGTCTGTAGGCTTGCATCCCACCCATCACATGTACTGCTTCACTGAATTTTGAACAAAATCCCCAAAATACAAAAATCACATAAATATGGTGATAAAATTAACTGCACTATCCCCAGTTCAGTTTCACAGTATTACCAGAAACAACTTTAGAATACCAACAGTTCTATGGTTGTATCGATTGCTCCATTAATGGGTAATTAAAAGTCAAGCTGAATTACATAGGAAGCTGAAGGAGATAAATCAAAGCATTAAAAAGCTAATGAAAATAAAGGTTATATGTGCACACTACACTTTCAAGAAGCCATTTGTAAGCATCTGTAATATTATCCCTTATTAAATGCCTTTGAACCTTTCTAAAAGCTGTACTCCTTTACTCTAAAAGTCATTCAGCAATACTCCAAAAGAGCAGAATTTTGAGAATCACTCTTCTTATCATGACCAAAACTGGACTTATAGTGAAAAACTGTCACACAAAAGCCTTCTTCCCTCAAGATTTAATAAAGAATTGTGCATAGATGTAAATGAGCTGTCTGAAACACATAGAACAAAAACTCTTAACATGAAAACAGCATTTCATCTATAGTTCAACTACTTCAAGAAAAGCTACAGAAATGTTTATTCTGCACATCTGGCATAGAACTTAAATACTTGTTAGCAATCAACTCTGCTCTCCCAATGCACTTGAAGTTTCAGCAGCTGGTATGCAGTAATTCTTACAGTTTACCTTACTGCTATATATATGGAACCCACAGAAATAGGAGAAAAATATGTTAGAACTGGATTTGATGTTTTGCATTACAGCTGCTTCCTACAGGGAAGAACTTGACATGGGTTTACATATTTTCCAGCAACTAGAGAACACATCAGATTGATTCCCCCCCACCAACTTTTTTTGTATCTTATCAAACTTTGAAGATATTTTTCCAACTGTATATTGTGTGTATTCTGCAGACAGTATCAGATAGTCATGTATATGCACAATACATACAACACCCCACTGTCAGCGTACTTTACAATGCAGATATAAAAATTTATTCCATTACAATCAGTGATGTGAAGAATTTAGTGATATAGTTTAGTGGTGGACTTGGCAGTATTAGTTTAGTGGTTAGAAAGATTCTTTCCAGCCTAAATGATTTTGAGTCTATGCAAATAACTGTTGGGGAGGAGTTATCTCATAAAAAATGCAAAACTTTCCTTTTTTCTTCAGGAAGTTATTAAGCCACTTTTGTAGTGTGAGGTAAGACAACTCAGCAAACTTCTAAAGAGCTCATATTATACATTCAAGTTCCTAACTGCAAAGGTTGCAAAGGCAACTTTCTGACCAAAGATTATGCAGAAACTACTACAAGCAACGGACTTCTAGATCCCTGTGCCAAGGCTCATAGCTTCTCTGAGCTATGGGAAAAACAAGCCAAGACCTTCTCAATTTTCATCTTGAACTTGAAGAATATCAGCAATATAGAGAAGAACCATCTTACTTCATGATGCTACCATATGGGAACGATAAGATCAACAATTAAAATGAGCAATGGACCATTCAGTAGAAAGACAGCTTTTTCCCAGCTTCTCTTTTTAAATTAAAGGATGCCCATCACAGCAGTCAGCTACCTACAGAGACCTGGTGAATAGTGAGAAGGAAAGAAATCCCTTCCAAGCAGGAGAACTAAAAAACTGTGTTTCAGGTCTACACTTAACAAACACTATGTGCAAGTGAATTGTCATTGAGATTCATAACAACAGACAAGACTCCTTTGAAACCTGGGCATCTTCCCATTCTCCCCATGACAAGAGACAGCTGAGTAAAGAAGGCAGCACCCATAAATTCAGTGTAAATTGTATGATTCAGTTCTCTGTTGTAAGAACTTTCACAAACACAAGCTCCTACTTTCAACAATTTTGGAGCTGATAAAAAAAAACAGAAACACTCACATTTACCAACTCAAGTTACCAGAGAGAATACCAGGAAAATCAATTTCAGTGCTTCCAGAAATGATCTCCATAACTTCCTGTACCACTATCAACTCAGTGAATCATCCAACTTTGTTCTCTTAATATATCAGTACTACCATTTTCCCTTTTTACAAGTGATCATTTGTTTAGTAAAATGTTTGGGGAGAAAAGAATATTATGTGAACCCTTCTGATTGCCTTTGTATTTGGTCCCCCATGTAAGCAGAGCTAAATCTCATCACCTCTATCTCCTTATTTTTCAAAAAAGTAACTGAATCATTTTGTACATGCACACAATACCCACATCACCAAAAAAGCAGTTCTCAGTGGCTCCCATCACACACATTTGTTTCCTTACTTTGGGGATTTTTGTTTGTTTGTTTTTGGTTTTGTTGGGTTTTTTGTTTGTTTGTTTTGCGTTTGTTTTTGGTTTTTTAGCAGATCAAGCCATCAAGTGTTCCTCTCAAATTTAAGTTTGACTCCTCCCAAACAAGGCTGTAACTGTTTCCAATGCAGCTTGCACTCCCAGAGCAAGGAATTCAAAATGTCAAAGCTCTAAACTACAACCAAAGTTATCTTCAGGAATGGAAGCTGAAATACAGGTTTTATTTATATGAAAAACACATGCATATCCTCCTCCCCTAGCAAAGGTGGCCAAACGATTAGAAGATATATTACGGATCATCGAAAATTACACAAAAGACTATGTGACAGAACAGAGACTGCTACAAAACTTGCTAAATTAAATTAGACTACATTGTTAATGGAAGAATCACATTCAGGTGAGTACTTTATCCAAAAATTTTGAAGTATTTATACAGGCTTTTACAGACTACCTATTCTGGAATTCTGATTATACTGACTGATTTAAATATTATCACAATTTAGACTGAGGAAAAAGGAACCTCCAGGCACGTGAAATTTGTCAAACTTATTAAGTCAATTAAAATTTGAAAAAAGAAATACAAAAAACCCACAATATCAAACCAACACAAAAGATGAACTGATCTGACGAGACAAAGAAATTAACAAAAAAGGATTACTTAAAGGAAACAGATCCTAAATTTATAAAATGGGAAATTTCATGTAAATACGATTAAAATTCTGAAAGATACCTTAAATACTAAGTAGGCATATTTGCAGTTTTTAAAACAAATATTAAAAAATCCAAAGACATCTCCATGATACTTTTTAAACTACATTTCATACTAAAAGCCTCAATGAACTTTAAGAAAATTGGTATTAGAAATTTACTTGTAACAACTTTACTTTGTAAGTTTTGATTTGGAATAATGAGGGACATGATAGGAAAATGGCACTGCCTACACCCTCTGGTAAGGAAAACCAACATATTTTGGAAAACATAAATAGCTCTTTCTAATGCATGCTTACGCGTATGCTTAATATTTGCAGTGTTCTATTTTCACTTTCAGTATGTCAAAAAGCTTCACATAACTAATATATGCTCAGATAACCCTAGTTAGGAGAATGCAGGCACACTGAAATATTAATATACAAGTTAGATGCTTTATTTAGATTCTGCAACTGAATAAGTTTATCAGGAAAGAAACCATCATTCTGGATTTTATTTCCTATTACAATGACAAAGCAAGTTATTTTAAGGGACAAAGGTATAATTAAAGCAAGGTGAACAAAGCCACCCTTGTCTTTGTTTACCAAGGTATAAAGGAAGTTTCTAAATGTAACTAAATTGTTTCTTTAGAATCCCACGTGAAACATTAACAACCCATTGTTTTACCTTGTGTTTATTGACAAAAAATGCTTTAAATCCTTTTTGTCCCACTCAAATCACATAAAAAAATAACTGAAAAGCAGACAGAAGCAGAGATAAAACTTATTAGAGTGTATGTCTGAAATGTAACCAAAGAATACATTCTGAGTAGGAAAGATGAAGGGAGGACTAAAATTATGTATTAAAAAAAAGTTACTGAGGCAATGATCTTGGGATAGTTTTGAGACTCAGGGCAAGTCTAATCAATGATTAGCTGAGCTGAGTATCACAACTATGATAATATTACTTCACTCAACCCTTCAAAACACATGTAGTAAGTTTAATTTGCCATGGATTAATGTAGGAATACTGATCCTTGTCTTTTAGAGACAAAGTTCCTTTGCTCTTTAAAAATATAGTTTAGAAAATAATCAAACAATGAAGAAAAAATAAGCATTAGTTCCACATTTTTAAAACAAACTAAAATTACTTTTCTATCTAGAAGACCCAGGAAAAAAAAAGCAAACTTAATTTTCAAAAGTTCAAAGAATCTGGAAATTCCTAGTCACTCTAGGAGAGATTTTAAAAGATACATTTCAAGAGATACAAATCAGAGTTTCATTAATCTCATGTATTTAATTATTTCTGTGATGGCAACTTTTCTGCAGCACAACTCTGTACGGTGCATAAAAGACGAAGCACACCACTGAATAAAAACCAGAAATACATGAACTACTCAAGAGTAACAAGAAAGTACTGAGGGAAAAAAAGGTTCTCAAACCATTAATATTAAAGATGAGAAAAGTTCAGTGACATGCCTACTAGCTTACTTTTAAACTCTTACATAGTAAGTTTTATTATGTCTACACTGAACAAATCAAATTCTGAATTGTCTTGTAATAGGAATGAACTTTGTGATTCCTTTCTGCAGAGCAACCAAACACTGCTGAACCTGCTGTCAAATCCTGACACTGCAACATGACTAGAACATAATCAACTTCTAACCTAAAACCTTTGGATCTTCTTGTTCACACTCAAAATGCATTATTTTCATCAACCCGAGACCTGGGTTTCCTAAGGACAGAAGGAATTCCCTACAATTCTTAACTTATACACAGGTGCAGAGCTCATTAGGTGAAGGTCTTTGGCAAATGTTATATGAAGAGTCAGATTACATGAAACTCACATGTACAACTTTAATTTCCTGTCTCAAAGTGTATCAATACATTTAGAAAAGGATATAATAATTTCAATAAAAGCTCATGAGGCAACCTGCAACAATTACATATCTCAAGAAACACACTGAATGCTGAGGAGAAAAAAAATAAATGCATGTTGGTAGGAACTGTTTTGCAAGATTGCTGAGACTGAGAACCACTGCATTAATTCTGTGGTGTTAAACCAGCTGTACAAGAAGCTGTTGATTGTTAGGCACTGACATTCTACACCTACAAAAAGGCAGTGGTGAGATCTTCATTGATCTAAAGCTGAAGCAGGGTCTTCATCTCTGCTCCTGCTATAGGAGGCATTCAAACAACTTTGTCACGTGGACAATGCAGGGAAGTTTGGCAAACCATGCTGTCAAGTCATTCAGACATGCACATGAAATATTGAGGTCCCAGTTGCATTCTTAAGAGAATTTTAAAATCACTACGGTTATTTAGTCAGGATATTACAGAGGAAAAAAGAAATCACAGGGCAACAATGTGTTCTTAACACGAATTTTCATCAATATGACTCACATTTGGACACTCACATAGAAATATGTGGAAGAAGAAGATTGGTCAAGATGGGTTCAACATACATTATTTATCCTAAACATAATAAGTGTTGACACAAATAGTATCAAAAATCAAAGGAACACTTAAATTGAGCAAAAATTAAGCTGTTTCACATAGCCAAATAAGCTTACTCTCCTTGACTGTAACATTTAATTTTATTAAATCTTGGGGGATTTTTTTGGAAGTATTAACTTTGCTACATCTTCCTACTACTACCTAAACAACATCTTTAAATAAAAAAGGAAAAAAAAATCTGTTTTAAATCCTTGGAATGCATCATAAATGCCCATACTTACTGATCTAGAGTCATGGAACAAGGATAAAATGCCAAATAATCACCTACTATACCCTTACATTTTTTTTTTTTCAGTTTTTTATTAGTACATACTAATGATTTGCTTAAGTAAGTTTCACTTAAAAACTCTTATAGGCAGTCCAGGATCTCGTTCATACAATTACTCAAGATAAATGTATAAACTGGAACTTTAAAGATTAATTTTATGCTAAGAAAAATACTAAAAAGTTAACTTTCACATTCATTGTTTTAGTATTTGCTGGTAAGTTTTGGGTTGGGATTTTGGGGGGGACTTTTGGTGTTTGTTTTGGGGGTTTTTGTTGTTGCTTCTCAGTCTTTAACACTAATTTTTAAACACAATGAATCAGCTTTTCCAGCTACTGTGTAACTTATCTTTAAAAAGTAATCTTTTTTATACCACAACAACGTGTTGCAAAGAAGAGTAACTTGTGCAACACATGTATTTACCAAAGAGACCCAGTGATCCTGGGGGAGTCTCTTCCCTACAGCAAGAAGAAAACGCATTGGTCAACAAGCAAGTTTCTCACTGAAACCACACCTTTCCTCACAAGCAATGCAAAACTTCCTGAACTACATGTTGTGCTAGAAAGCACCCTCTGCCTCTTCCATTTCTTACTAGGCCTACTTAACAGAATGAGAATCTGAGATAACACAAATTAATCTAATATTCTAGAATAATTTGAAAGGGCACTGAAGTTGGAAATCTTTTCTTAGAAAAGTATTTCAACAAGTACTTCAACGAGAAGTTGGTTGTGAAGTTCATACAAATACTGAAAATAAAAGCAACCTTTTAACTTAAACAAAACTCGGAGATGCACACATTTATCTATTTCCCTCTTTTTGAATTGCTGCTGTAGTTCACAAGGGGAGTATTGCACATTTTGAAAGAAATGTTTATTAGTTGGAAAAAAGCAATCAGAGGACTTTAGTTGTATACACACCAAACCCCCTACAAAACATGCAGTTATAGTATGTGTTACTTTCATAGGAAATCAATTTGTTTATGCATTATCCATGTCAAAATGAAAGTATGGCACAACAAAGTTTTCAGTGGCTATATGTCCATGCCCTTCCAATGTGGACTAAAATAAGTAGCATGCCCAAACCATAAAAACAGACAAAGAATATTGGGTCTCTGCTTCATAACTGAAGCAAAGCTAGGCTACAGTGTTGCCAAGTCCAAATCACCTGTTGCATTAACAGCACAAAATGAAACTGTAAGCAGTTACAAGAAACTGTATCATCTTCGTACTCAGACAAGCACAGAAATTTCAAATGCATTTTAACACAAACCACTTTAGTAATGGTTCATGACTTCCAAAACAATTGAGTATTTCAAAGTTATTTAACAAGTAATACTTCTTGGGCATAAAAATTATTATTCAGTAGGTCTCTTTAAACTGGGAAAATGTGAACCCAGAAAGTGAAAGAACACACAATCACTCAGTGTTGGGCAAATTCCAAGCAGTCTGAAGGATCTTTTGGTTATAATAGAAATTTCAGATAGATGCTGTTGCAAAATGCAGTAGGAAGTCAAGATACCGTTTCTGGTTAGTGTCTTGCAAACAGAAGCTTGGGTTACAAACATCTGCAGAGTTCTAGTAAGTGGTTTTGAGTCAAACTAAAAAAAAACACACCAGAGTATTTTCCCTTTGACAAAGCATTTGTTCCAGTGTCAAATAGTCAACAATTTCTAGTGCACATCAATGCTATCCAATCCTTACAACTGCATCTACTTCAACTGGAGCAAAGTTAAAACTAGTACCTGCCTGAATTCTCACCTACTTCCCCTAGAATAGCAGCATTTTTCTCAAAACCACATCATCTGCCCCCAAAATGCAGAACAAATGAGGGAGTAGAACAGTAAAATGCTACTTTCTGTGAACCTATTTATGCAACTAAGGAGACAACTGAATCTATTCAAACCTTGTTAGAGTAATGCACCATAGAACAAACTGTCTAAAGACAGTCTTGTTAATATTATCTGTGTTTACACACACGCCATGCACTCACATCAGGCTAAAAAAAAAAAAAAAAAAAAAAAAAGGGTTTTT
>WEIU01023518.1:3337-31439 GCA_013389925.1 Aegithalos caudatus
AAAGAGAATAAACTTTCCCTTCTTTTACACAGAAGAATTTAATGCAGTTTATGTTGATTTCTCTGCTGGACATTTCAAGAGCCTGTGTCTCACAGTCTGAATTTGCTTTCAGGTAATTTTGAGTATGTGTTAGTCATCACATATTTTTAAAAGGCTTCTGAATATTTATTATTATTTGCATTTTGAAAATGCATCTAGTCATGTGTACAAATCTTAAAATGTGTGGCCAAAGCTGTGTGCACAATTGAAATCAGTACGTGCAAAAGTATGTTTTTCAAAGCAGAACTAAAGACAATTGGGGTTCTGTGAGCCAGGCATCCCTTTTCTCATCCCTCAGTAATTTTTTTTTTTTTTTTAATTTAAAAAAGGTGCCATTTTATCTTCACTGCTGCAAATTAATTAAGAACTGTCAATAATGAAACATAATGCAAGTTTCTCCCACTGTGATCTACAATGATTTTTTTTGCTGTTTATATGATGCCTTTAATAGGGATGTCTTTTCTTCTGAAAGGTTTTTTGCATTGCTTATCACACTAGCTGCTCTCTATCTGTATGTAAGAGTTAGCAATACTGGGAATTGTGATTTATAAAAGCTTACAGTGCACTTTCTCTATCAGGAGATAGAGTCTTAGCACCCTGCCAAACAAACTCTGGAGAAGCCTTCCCTGGGCTCAGGTAAAAGGAAAGAGAGTGCTTCCCTCTGAGTATTTTCTATACCATCCAGAAAACCGGACAGCTAATATATCTGCTTAGCCAAGAATACACAGACCATGTCCTTACATCCTGAATCTTGAAGTCATGTTCACCAACAGCCTCTAAACTGCTCAGTGATTTGGTGCCATTTTTAAGAGGGCTTAACCCTGTTTGCATCAGGGGTAAAAGGTCATCATTGTGTGGGGTCACTGTATTCTGGGTTTCAGCACCTGCCCCAGACCTTACAGTCTTTTGTACTCATCTTCCAATTCTTCTTGGACTGCAATCCAAGGTTAAATTTTTTTTCTGACATCTACTTTCCCCTTGCAGCTGGGGAACTGGAAGGTTTGTGAGAGTGGAACCTGTGTGTGAACTTTCACAGTGACTGAGCTGACAAATGTTGAACCTCATCCCTAAGGGAAGGTGGGTGACTGGGATATTCGGCTCATGCAGAGAAAATTTTAACCTCATTCTCCTCAATCTATATACAGGCTAAGCAGAATTCTCAAAAGAAACAGGAAAAATGAGAAAGTTGAAAAAAAAAAGGGGGGTAGCGAGAAAGAAAGAAAGAGGAAAATTTAAGACCTATAAAATCTCATACAGGAGAAGCAAAGTACCATAACCTTATACTGGTATTAATTTTACTTTGCTACTCTTGCTCTAAACACAAACCTTAGTTTCTTCAACCCTCTGTAGCAGTCAAAATATTACAGTGGAAGACTGAATACACAACTGAATAGGGAGCAGCAGTGGCAGAGGTTATCACAGACAAGAAACTTTGAATACCAGAAATGAAATGCCAGTGTAAGTGTGCATGCCACGGACTGAGAGCTGCTGCTATAGATACTGTTCTTACATGGCAGTTCTGTTCAGTGGATTTATTGCTTGTAGAGATAATTGTAGTAATTTTCTTTGGCCACTGTAACCCATTTATATTATTTTGATCTTAGGGTTACTAAAACACAAATAAATTCTTCAGTCATGTCTTCCTGCCAATTGTTTAGTGGTATACAATATGCATATTACTGACCCTTGTCTTGTATAGCCACAGGAAAGGACTCTGCCCATGACTGGCCCTGCCTATAACTTTCATTTAATTCATTTTAATTTCATTTAGATTTCAAAATTCCAGCCATAAGATTTGAGTTTTAGCTTAAAAAAACCACAAACCCTGACAAACCAACTCCTCTAAATTGTTCCACACTATTTTAAGAATGGAAAAGTCATATCCTAAGATTTTAATGTGAAGATTAACACAAGCCTGCATGAGACATCTACATTTTTTTGATGTTTTCCTATGATCAAGTACTAATACAGAATTCTTGTTACATTTTTTTTTCTCATACTCTATTATGGAATGTCCAAATCTTCATGAAGACCTCAGTTTAGCCTCAGCTCTCATTGCACAATTAGCTAGAAGATTCCACGTGTTGTGTTTACTCCTAAGTTAGACTTGTCAACTCATTCAGTGAAAAGAATACAAAGATTTGGTAAAGGGAAAACTTTAAGTATTTAACTACAAACATAAAGAAACAGTAAGAGGAGTGGTTGATCCCACAGTAAACATTAGTGTCTTGCAGATTCCTTACAAATGAAAGCTCCGTGTTTAGTGAATTACGGAAAGGAAGAACATAAAATCATATTTGGCACAACAGATAATGTGCACTGTGTAATACTTCTGTGCATTTTACTATTAAAAATTAAAAATGCGTCAGTTATCTCTTGATCAAGTAAAGTGTTTTTTGTATATACATTTTTAGTCTTGAGTAAACCAGCTACAGAATACTTTAAAGCATTTGATTTATTACTGCTGATAAAATGTTTTTATGGAGAAATTTTAAAGGTATATGAAAGGAACTTCCAGCCAGTTGAGTACTTCATCACTCTGTTCATGAATGAGTGGAAAATATGAAACTTGAGGTCTGAAGAGTTACCCAAGTATGATGCTCACAAGATAAAAAATCAGTTACTCTAACACAAAATATACAATTAAATTTTCTGCCGCTCCTTTGATTACTTCCCCTACCTGCCAAGGCTCTGGCCCAGTGGGAATTCTGACACAAATACTAAATCCACTTGAAGATGCCCAAAATTGCATGTCTTTGACCTGTTTTCCCCCCCAAAGTCTGATCAAACGCCATTACATTACCAGATGAGGAAGACGTGTTTTTCATTTTCATACTTTTTCATTTTGATAGGGACATTGATGGTGGACCTAACAGATATTTTCCCACAAACATGCCCAAACAAAACATAAACAAGCAAAAAGACAGAAAGAAAAAAGAATGGATAAGAGGCTCTATTTTTTCTTTGTTAGTTCTGATTATTCTAGCAAATTATGTTACATCAATTTGTAAAAACTTCAAGAAATCCCACTGCAAAACTAGTTCAGAAGACAAGTATCCAGGCCCCATATATAAGAAAATCCTTGATACTTATCAACTCTGTGTAATCAATGAATATGTTCTTCTAAATTAATAATGTGATAATTCATATAAATTAAACAGAAAATTTATTTTTTCATATCTAACAAACAGGGTCATTTTTATAGATATCAAAGCATGTCATCATGCAAAAGAGCAAAAAGACTTAGAAAAGTCATGAGCATTTATAAATACTACAAATATGTCTCTGGTTTAGGAATAAATAGATAATGACTGTCCTGGACAAACGTGAACATGGATACAACTATCCCAGACCTCATAAATATATCTTAAGACTTTGGGCCTGAAAAGATGGAGACATATGGTATTATTCAGAACAAGTTATCCCACTGACTTCAGTGGAAATGTCCAGTGTGGGAAGTTAAGTGTGCACACCACTTGGCAGAAAAATAAAACAGATCTTCATATTTTCCCTCTGAAAACTCATCAAGCCATGGGGATTAGAGGTCCCTGAAGTATTTTCTGTCTTTTTGCTGTTACTGTATTGTTGTTTAGTTCCTCCGTTCTATTAGTGCTCCCTTTTGTCTAGAACTTACTTGGCAGCTCTTAGAGATTTGTTACTATCATAACCAATTTCCCGCACATCCACACTTTCACAATAAAATTCTAAAGTCTTAAACATCTGTTTTAAAAAAGCCCCATAAAAGTACCACTAACATTAAAATTGTGCAACTTTTCTGTCAACCATTTCATCTCTTGAGAAAGATATTATATCATATTGCACAATAAGTTAGCTTAGGAAAGTTTTAGTTTTGATTAAAAGAAGTTTTTTTCCAATATCCTTTTTTGATTTATATCTGTAGCTCAATAGTATGAAAAACACTAGGAAAGGTAAAGCACAATGGTGACAGTTACCAGGAATATCAGTAGGGCTTTTGACTTGTGACAACATATGTCATAGAAAAAAATACATATTTTTTGAGGACATGGAAATTATCTTACCCTATCACATGACCAGCCAGCAACACTCAGGGTATTCAGGGTTTGGTACCAAAACACAGGCATTTAGGGTCACTTGGATGCATTAAGGTGTAAAAAATGATTTTGAACATACTGAGCGCTTACACAGAACTGGCAGGTGTGTGTAGTCCTAGTTTCTTTGGGATCAGCAGCTTGAAGGAAGATGTGATACCAAGCTTCTGATATGAAAGGAAGTGAATACTGTGGCAGTTGATACCTGATCCCTTTTGCTTTGTATCCTTTTCAGGTGGCAGTTCCTAGGAAGTTCCTTGATCCTTCTCTAAAGTGATTGCATTGCAAAAGATGCAACAGTTGATAACTTGCCTGCTGAAGATCTTCTCTTCCTTGAAGGAACTCAGAAATTAGTGTAGAGCGTCTGGAAACATTCCCCAGCAGAGCCTTGTGCCTTTGTACTCCACTGAGGTCAATAAAGAGGAAGCTGACTAAGTGGTAGGGACCACCTTGAGAAATCAGGATTGTCATTTTAAAAATTTTTAAGCCCTTTCAGGTTCTTTTAGCTTTTTGGCTTTTTTTGGGTTTTTTCACTGTAGTATGTGCCATCCATGAAGAAAAAAAGCTACATAGGGAATGTCTAAAGGAAGAAGAAAACAATGTGAAATCCCTAAAACACAGGAGCAATGATTCCATAGGAAAGCACAGGCACTATTTTTATTACAATCTATTACAAGTGATATGATCTGAAGGTATTGCAGCTGTCCCACAGTATTTTATAAATCAAGGCATACAACAGGACTGTAGTGGTTTTGCATGGCAAGCTTTTAGTATAGGGGGAGCTATAAGGGTGGTTTCTGTGAGAAGCTGCCGCAAGGTTCCTCCATGTCCAACATGCCAATGACAACCAGATCCAAGATGGACCAGCCGCTGGTCAAGACTGAACCAGCCAGAGATCATAGTAGTGCTTCTGGGATAACAGAGTAAAGAAGAATATAAAATATTTATTATGCAGAAGTAATTTTGACCAGAGAACAGAGAAGTGAGATGAACAAATGTGCAGACACCAATGTCAGTGGAGAAGGAGGAAGAGAAGGTGCTCCAAGTGCTAGAGCAGAGATTCCCACTCAAAACATGGTACAGACCATGGTGTGACAGGCTGTGTCCCTGCAGACTATGGAGCTCCATGGTGGAGCAGAGATCCACCCACAGCCCATGGAGGAACCCCACACAGGAGCAGGTGGAAGCCTGAGAGGAGACTGTGACCCTGTGGGAAGCCTGTGCTGGAGCAGGCTCCTGGCAGGGACCTGAGAACCTGTGGAGAGGAGTCCATGCTGGCGTTGGTTTGTTGGCAGGACTTTTGATTCCATAGGGGACCCCCACTGGAGCAGTCTGTTCCAGAAGGACTACACCCTGTGAAAAGGGACACATGCTAGAGCAGTTCATAAAATACTGCAGTCTGGGGAAGGACTCACACTGGAGAAGTCTGTAGAGGACTGTCTCCTGTGGGAGAGATGTCATGCCAGAGCAGCAGTAAGGATTCCCCTCCCTGAAGAGGAAGCAGCAACAGAAACAACATATGATGAACTGGCCATAACCCCCATTCCCCATCTCCTTGCACCACTGGTGGGGAGGAAGTAGAGAATGAAGAACAAAGTTAAGCCCAGGGAAAGAGGGAAGGGTGGGAAGAAATAAGTTTTTAAGGTTTGTTTTACTTTTCATTGTCCTATTCTGATTTTGGTTGGTAATAAATTCAGCCAATTTCCCTAAGTCAAGTCTGTTTTGCCAATGACAGTTATCAGTGAGTGACCTCTCCCTGACCTTATCTCGACCAACAAGCCTTTAATATTTTTTTTCTTCCCTGCCAAATTGAGGAGGGGAGTGATAAAGTGGCTTTGGGTCAAGCCTGGGTCAATTCACCACAGTGACATATGAGGAGGAAACATAAATAAAATAAACAATTTTAATGGAAAAATAGACAGTTTCTCATACCTGAAACAGATATATAGGCTTCATTCAGAAACTCTCAAATCATAGATTCATAGAATGTCCAGAGTTGGAAGAGACACAAAAGGATCATCGAGTTCAGCTACTGGCCCTGCACAGGACAGCCCCAAGGGTCACACTCTGTGTCTGAGAGCACTGTCCAAGCACTTGTTGAGTTCTGTCCAACTGGTGCTGTGACCACTTCCGTGGAGAGCCTTTTCCAGTGCCCAAACATCCTCTGGATGAAAAGCCTTTTCCTAATACCTAGCCCAAATCTTGTGTGACACAGCTTTGTGCCATTAAAGTAAAAATGCTGGCCTGAACACTGGCTACAGGTTAAGTGAATTACATATAATCACAGACCTTTAAACCAAATGCCCTAGAGAAGACAACATCTCTTTGGCAGGTACAACACTGTGTAAGTGAAGGTGGCTTTATTCTTCAATAACTTTCAGAAGAAATTTCCTTTTTAATGGGGCTGGACAGAGGAGGCCATGCCTTCCTTGGAGACAAAGGAATAACAGAATGACAGGCTGAAACAACAGTCCACCTGTACCACATATTACTCAAATTCTTTACTGAAGTCCAGAGGACTTCTACATATGGTGGCTCATTGTCATGGCTGTTTCACTTTTCATGCCATGCTCAGACATTAAGCCACTCACAACTGCTCCTTCTTAAATAAACTCCAGAAGCCTTTGATCTGCTTTCTACAAGGCTTCCCAGCAGATATTGGAATCTACTTTATTTTTCAGACAACACCACTGGAATGAGATTTGTGAATAACTTCTGTCCTCTGAAGCAGTCTGGCTGCAAACAGCTGAGTACATGCCACTCAATGGAAGATTTATGATCAGCAATAGCAGTTTGTTTCCCTCCTAAAACTTTTACATTTTTCAAGGTGTGTGAACCACTTCCAGTGTGGCCAACCCATGAAGAATGACAGTTTTACACTGAAGAGCCAAATGTGGTTGGCACTAATTTGGAAAATTTGTAACCAGATTAATGTGCAAGGCTTCTTCAGGTGATGAAGAAGAATTTTAAAATTTATGCATTTTATTACAAAGTACAGGCATTAGCTTCAGAGTATCAGGTATCTGAGTTTGCATTATCAGTCACAAAAATACTTAAAAACACTGGGGGAAAAGTCTCAGGTTCTAAAATTAATTACTACAGCACTGAACACTGCCAGTAGCATATTGCTGTGTTTCATACATATAAAGGAACTGCCTGAGATAACTGGAAAATATGTTTGATTCAACACTATTAAATGAGAAACAGAATTATGTTTAATCATAACTATATGAACAAAAAATCTAAATAAATAAATATACTACAAGTATTGCAAAATAGACCACAATAATTCTTTATAAAGAGATCTAATATTGCAAAACCTAGGGATTCAAAGATATCATGACAATAATACTTTTCTTCTTTAAATACAGTGAAATATTCTCCCAACCAATGTTTCTCAGCAAATAGGCTGACTGTCTTTAGCAAAAGGGCAAGGACTAATTTCAAGAGTGGCAGTATATGTAAAAGTAGGTAAATGACCTCCAAGACTCCATTTAACGTTCAAGCTCATTTTCTTTTAGTAATTAGTCAGACCCTAGGTCACCCTTACTGAGGTACTCATGGATTCCATTCTGTTTTCTGCAATGCATCCCATCTTTTCTCTATGAAGTTAGTTTTAACTGGTCACCATTTTCATTGCAACATTCTGCAAATAATTTAGGCAGAATATTATAAATGTCTATATTTATTTCAATTTGACCAAATAAAAATAGAACACTGTGTAAGATTTTCATTCATAATCCTTAAGTTAACATGCATCTATAATGGCTGGAGCTTCATATCTTAAAGGTAACAAGACTGGACTTGATGCTGAACCTGACTGCAGGTAGTCTGATGTGATTGATTTAAATCTTCCCTTTTTTTGTATCTACACACTCTAGCCATGAACAAAATCAAAAACACTTTCTACCAGCATTCCATGCTCTTCTATGCTGCATTATGTTCAGTAAACACCTAACTTCACAACATTCATCAAACAGGTAGCTCATTTTATTTGTGCAGCTAAACAAAACGGATTGAAAGCACACACACACACAAGGATTAAATGGCCTGAATTCCAGATGGCTTGCTTGCTCCATAAAGTAACAGTATCTGCTGAGATGATCATGGTACTGTAGCTCTTTCTCCTTACCAAATCCATGCAGTAGGAAGTTTTCCTCTGCTCTTTTGTCATCTTCTTTGCTGGTCTCTTATTTCATGACCTCTGAGTTAATCCTTCTATTCTTCCTATTAGCGAGTTTAAGCAGGCAAACTTCAAACAGACTAGTGATGGGTCACAAGGTTTAATGGGCATGTAGATAATCATCTAAATTACATTTCTGCAGCTGATGGGCCAGACAGGCTTAGAGAGTAACTTTACCAGCTTTCACTGTTAATCAGCAAGGATTGTGTGTCTCAGTATGTATCTGCCTTTGCCTGCCTCCCCGAGGGCCTGGGTCATACTGACTGATTAACAAAGGCAGCTGCATTAGCTTTCTTCTCCTGAAAAGTGTGGCGTGGAGGCCCAAATGACTTGAAAGGCAAATGCGACCACAGCTCAAACACCAAGCACTCTCTTCTCATCACTGTGGAATTGCTGGCCCTCCTCTTGCAGGTTATGATACTCAGCACAACAGTTGTTGCCAATTTTCATGATCTGTTAACACTTAGAAAGCCTTATGCTGAAGGCTCTTCTTTCACATCTATTGTGGTATCATCAAGGGGAAAATTCAACAGAGTATTTCACATTTTCAGATGAATTTGAGAGCAGTGTATGAGGTGAACCGAAAAGGATACACCAATTGAACTGTCAATAATGAATGCCCTGGATTTCAGCTTTGAAACATAAACTATAGAGGACCAGGTAAAGAGAATAACAGTTCTCTGTAGGATACAGAGATTTTACATCTACAGAAATAGCAATGGATCTGTACTGTGAAACAGATTTTCTCAGCAAAGAAAAGTGTATAAAATCTGAGTCTCTTCTTTATCATACATGGGTGATTGTGTTTTATATAAAGTGATATTTTATTTATACCTACCCTGATTCCAAAAGAAACAAAAGCAGTGGTGGTCTGGACTCGTGACTGGCAGAAGTTCTTCCTTCAGGTGTTGGACTCATTTTGCATAGTAAATGCTTTTCAATGACTCATTTTACTGCTCTTTATCAAATTGTTAAACAAACACAAAATCAGACCAATTAAACTATGATTATCCATGCAAGAAGGTTTTACTATCTTACTCAGGAGCAACATAGGCTGAAACTAGCAGTCTTTAGAACAGTAAAACATTTTATAGTTCTATACAGAAAAGAATATGACAAGTGCGCTAGGATTTTATTTTGGTCATTCAATTAAGAACATTCTATAAGAAGAAGCTACTGGGGAACAAGTAAAATAATCTAAAACACTGACTTCCTTGTTTGTCTCTTGAACTTCAAGAAAAGAAGTTGGATTCTGAGTTTCCTGTGTTTTTCTAGATGAAACTACAAAACATCTAGGTTTCTGTGACCTAGGTACAACTACTTCTGGCTGATATTAGAGACATACATGAATTAAGGTAATTATCCAGTCCATGAAGTATGCAATTTCTCAAGCTTTTTAACAAGGATGACCAAATTTCTCACTTTTATCACTGACAGACCCAGGACTCAAGGACTGAACAATTCTGTGATAAAATCTTCAGGTCTAAGTTTTGTTTTAGGTATTCACTGAGATGTGGAATTAACCCATTTCTCATTTTATGTCTGGTGGCCTGAGTAAGTTACTGACACCTGAAGCCACAGAATCCACAATACTTCCAAGGAGAACAGAAATGGTCAAATCTTTATACCAGACCAAGAGACCCACAGCAGGATTTTGGTCATGCCTCATCTTCTTTACCAAAACAGCACACAGGGAAAACAATCTGCATTTTAAATATACATTGTGACCATATAGCTGGAAGAGGTGACAGCAGTGAAGCAATAAATCACTCTTCGTTGTTCTATTGTGACATTTGGCTGAATTGCAGGATTATCCCTTTTGCTTTTATTTTACCAAATCAGAATTTTATGACACTCAGTAAAAGTCCAGAAAAATTGCTATGAAGACTTATGATGTCATTACTATTACTCATTAGACTCTTTATATCTTCATAACAACCTGTACTCTTTACTTCATTTTACATCTTTTGAATGCCAAAATGCCACCAATAACTTTCACTAGAATCAAAAGCTGAGATGATCAAAGAGCAGCAATTATTTCTGGAGATGCTATGGGAGGTATACTCTTTTCTACAGACTCATTTTTCATCCTACATGTTAAGAAATAAGTCTAGTTAGGTCAGATACAAATTACATGGAAGTCAAAGGGAGTCTTTTCCCTATTCAAAAGGCTTGAATTAAGAATATTTTTCTGTTACCGTTATACACATCACAAAATTGGGCACGGAAGCTGTTACTAAATCCAAAGGAGAGTCTACTTGGAGAGTCCCAGAACTGGAAGAACTGAGGCATACAACTGCATAACTAAGGAATATGCACCTTTTGTGTGCCTCAAACGTGGCTCTAGACAGTATTACCATACATCCCTCATGATATGCCTAGGAGCAGACAGAGTGACAAGATCATGTACCAGAAACTGTAATATTCCATTAATATGTACCTGGAATGGTGTGCCATGTAGCACAGGCACCATGTTTGTTCCTCATACTTAGACAAGCCTGTGCACAGTCAGCACAAACAGCCCTCTCACTCTACTGCCACATCAGCCTTTAACATGTGCCACCATTCACCAAAAAATGTAACCAAGGCACCAGAGAGCCCTGGTGTATCACACAAAGCTATTGAAGTTTAACCTTAACAATAACTTTTGTTTCAGTACAAACTGCAGTGACCATTTATAAAAACCCCACAGATTTATACTCAACATATACTTTGTAAATACTTCACCCATATGCCTGCACTGATTTGTCTGTGATTCATAAAGTGGCAGTCTGATCATGACTGTAATACTTTGTGTGCTGTCATACAGTGCAAGTTATTTCTAATTAATGAACTTTCTCTTCATGAATCAGACAGAATTCAATACATTGACAGACTGCAAACACTGACACATCTATTTACCCCAAACATAAGCTAAATATTTTAGTTCAGAAACTTTGGATGACCCCTTCTTCTTCCCTACCCCCTTCAATTACTGTACTTTTAAATGTCATTGAATTTTCTGGAACTCTTAAAGGAGAACTGCTTAACACAAACTTCCAAGTTTTCATACTTATGTGGTTCATTCCAAGACACGTAAGGCTTTATGTTTTACTGAGCAGTTGAAAATGGAAGAATCAGAAGATTATGGGCTTCACTCTACCTTCCTAATTTAGCCCAGTCAATGTCAGCAATTCAAATCCTGACCCAGCATGGTGATTGAGACAGCTGAGCTAGGTTCCCTGTGGAATCATGGAACAGCAGCTGGTAGAGGGAGACAGAGTCCTCAAGTACATAATCTGTTCCTTTCCAGGTGCCTTCACAAGGTAATATCATGAGTACAACACAGGGCATGACTCAAGAGAAGCTGTCTCTGCCTGCCCAGTGTCTGGCTCCAGCAGTGACTTTCTGTAGGTAGCAGCAGCCAGAAGGAGGCAACACAGCCAGTCAGGCTGGGCCAGGACCCACAAACACTCTTTCTCTTGGCTGGCCCCAAGTTGAGGTGATTGAGTGTGTGGCTCCCTCTTTACCCTAAAGGCCCATCCAGCTATAGCTCTCTGCCTGAACTGCACCACAATGCAGTAATGCATGGAGAAATTACTGTGTAGGGCAGAGAGAGGAAGCAAGAATAAACACAAAAAAAAAGGTCTGTGGTACAAGGAATCTTTTGCAAAGGTTACTGCTACAAGTTCTCTAGCAAAATGGAAGTCGTTCCAGTAGTGTTGCTGGACCTGTATTACATTTAAAACATCAAAAATAAGAGCAAAGAAGGAACATAACTGGAAATCTAAATATGTGGGCTGATTGCCTGATAACTTACTACAAACAAAAAACCACATAGCTGACAAAAATCATATAAAAATAGGTTTTCTGATAAACTCTTCCAGAGAACAGTGTTCTCCCAGGAGCAGAATTGCCTACCCAGCATTTACTGTCATCTGTCTCCTTTCACAGCCACCCACAATGATTTGCTGCTATTATTTAAAAAGACATTTTAATCCTGTGATTAAAGGCAAGGAATCAGAAAAACTTGGATCTCTTCCAGTCTGTACTAACAGTCTGTGAAGGGCTGAGAGACAGCAGTGTATCTACAGAATCTGCACCCACAGCACTGTATCTGCCTCAGCATCTCCCCATGTTGTAGCACCCTAGGGAGCAGCCATTGTAAGGCTGAAATGTCCAACCATACACCCCACTAGCACCAGTGGGATTTTGTTCACCAGTTGCAATCATGCAGGTCACAAGTTAACTCCCTGGCATTTTTAGTCATGCAGTTATGTGTTTCTCCTTGGCTAGTTTATGGGCAGATCTTCATCTTTATCTTTAATGTGTCATGTACACTCATGGGATGGTATCAGTGATTGTATGAAAGGGAAGAATGGCCTGGGCACACACAAGAATGGAATTGTTCTGTCAGGTCACTGAGGTTTCTCTTTTATCACATAGTTTTCTACTAATGACATTTTACTGTGGCAGCATAACAGCAAAGTAACAATTCAAGGCAGGAGTCATCTAACTGAGTATCTAGGAGGGTGGGATATGCCTAGTAAGACTGTGCTAAATTGCAAACACATAAAAGAAGAAAAGAATAGTAGGAGATACTATATTTTCCACTGCTGAGGTAGGAGGTGCTACAACCAACTCTAGTTGCATCAATAAATTCAGTGGTGCTGAAGAGTGATATCACTCCTGATTTAAGAAGTTCTTATCCACAGGAGTACCAACCAAGGAAAAGGAACAGTGGAAAAACTAAAGCTGAAAGCTGCCAATAAATTCTCAGTCTTTAAGGCCTAATTATTATAGCAACTTAAAACTTCTTCTGGCTAATGATTATAAACCAAATCAGTTTGTTGGTGTTGCTATTGGTTTATAACTGTTGAATTGGTGAATCAGTATTCATAGAGATTGTCTTAAAGCACTGGTGGCAATTTATCATCAGTGATCCACGTAACACAGCATTTCCCAAGTCAGTGCACTGTAATAATGACAAATGTAGCTGCTGCTACATGGAAACATCCACTCTCTTCAGTCGCTGCCTGAAACTTCTGGAAACCTTTCCTGGAGGGTATGTGGTATTAATCTTGAATCACATATTAAACAGGAAACTTAGCTACACAAAGAAGACTAAGTGCAACAAATATAAAATCAGGAGCATAAGCAAAATATTGTAAACTGGAAGACTGCAAACTTTTCTCCAGGCAGCTGGAGCCAACATGAACTTGAACCCTAAAGTTTGGTCTCTGTAATGTGGCATCCCCAAAGTATTGGAGAGTAGGATGAAGATCCTAGCCAGGCACAGGCTACTGGAAACACAGAATAAAACTATAATATTTTTTTTCATGCTCAGAGCCAGAGATGCCTAAACAGAAGCACATACAAACTCATTAGTTTGCTATTTCTTTCCATCTTATGTCCAAGTTGTGCCCATTTGCTCCATGTGGCCTCCTCAGAGTGCAGCAGATGTCTCAGAGAGAGCACAGATTATGTGAACTTGTGACTACCAGATGATAGTACAGACTGTCTATGAAGTTAAATTTGTATGTGAAAGATGGGCTTGACTTCTAGAGCATTATATTAATTCCTTCAGATGATGGATCTATGCTCTGCTGTGTTTTCAGGATGTTTCCTTTAAAGCAGCAGATGCTGGCTGCTGATTAAGGTGTCAGCCTAACAGCAACATCCTGATTCTGAGATCCAAAAGGAGTTTAGCACAGAACTGCATAAATATAAAGAATATCCATCACAATGGTTAATTGTTCCTCTGACTCATCTACAGAATGATGTTTTAAATCATCACAAAAGTCTTTGGCATAATTAAGAAAATGTGGTAAGCCTTCTCTCCCCAGTGGTATAGATGTTGACAAAGAACATGCTGACTCTACAAAGTTTGCTGAGATACATACATAAATTAACCCTCTAAATTAAAATTAGCTAAGTGTATTTATTATTTACATTTCTTCCTTCTACATCATCTTCAATATACTTTTTTAGAAGCACTATATTTTGTTATTCAATTTAGGTCTCTGTACAGTTTATACTTACAGTGAATGGTGATTAAACATCCCTTGATCTTTAAATACTTAAAAACACCTTCAAGTAGTTTTTTAGATTATGCTAAGATGTTGTTTGACCTAAATATTTAGGAAGATTATTAAAATATTCAGCAGTTTTAGGCAAGTGAATTCACACATAAGCAATGTCTGGCATATATAATGGAAAAGAATTCAGCTATATGTTTCTGTCAGGACAGGTACTCAATCAGTATAATTTGGAAATGCTCCCTTGAAATTAATTGAACCATGTTGATATACAGC
Source organism: Aegithalos caudatus (assembly GCA_013389925.1). Lineage (NCBI taxonomy): Eukaryota > Metazoa > Chordata > Aves > Passeriformes > Aegithalidae > Aegithalos > Aegithalos caudatus. The sequence continues at coordinate 17,923 of WEIU01023518.1, forward strand.
AGTTGAAGATGTAAGACCTCAGCCTTCTTTTTATGGCAGTCTCTTTCTATTAGCTCTCTATTTTGCAGCTTTCACCTGAACTGCTGACAATTTAACACATGCTCAGTTTGCTATGTATTTGCTCCTCAAGGCTATGTGAACTTCACTTTGTTTTTCCTGGGGAGTGGGTTGCAGTCACACAGAACCAAAATAATTTATAGGTTAATAGCAATGCAAAAGTACTTCTAGTGTTTTGTGTGTTTCCACACATAAATCACTTCCACAGTTTTTGAACATGAACCTCCTGCTCATTTAAAACCAGCAAGAGCTTTAAATCAAATCTCAATGTAAATTTCTCCCATGAAGAAAAAAAAAAGCTGTCTTAAACAGCACCCACTGACCCTCTGTGCTCAGCAGTTCATTTCTGCCCCTGCACATACCCCCTCCCTTGCATTCACATAGAGAGAATGAGAACCTTATCCTATAACCTAGTTCATTTTTAAAAAAGTTTTTCCATCCGGTTCATGAGTAGCTGCAGGCAGGGAAAGGGATGCTTAATTTGGCATTGCTCCTGGAAAACATGATTGTCATGCTTGTGCTCTCACCAGTGTTTCTGAGGAAAATTTAACTTGGCTATTTCAGATCTAATGAGTGAGCTTTTTGGTTGTCTCAGCCACTCCCTCCTTGAAAAGAGAGCATCTGAAATGCACAATGGCTAAAATATATAACAGTAATACCAATACAAATTTTGAATGCTAAAAATTTTAAGTCTAATAGTCCTCACTGAATCAAAGCATCCTCTTTTGAATAATAACAACAACAACAAAATGAACTCAGTTTTTCTGATGTCTGGGGCATTTTTAGGTTGTTTTCTGAAAAATTTAAAACCACTGAAAAAAGATTTTCACCAGCTCTATATCTGAAAAGGCAGAAGAATGCAATGCATGATTGCTCCTATAATGGATATTATTTTTTGTCTAAAAGGGAAGTAAGCTAACTGCAAATAAGATACAGTCTGGTTGCTGATATAATTAGACAGTAGTTCCAGAGATGCATTTTCTGCACCTTTTCAAGCAAGACACTCAAACTCAGAACTGCCAAGAGGGTCAGCTGTTGCTACAAAAACCACTGCAAAACCTAAGAGTCTGTTCATGGTATTTACAGTGTCCTTAGGATGGAAAAGATGGTGGCTACACTGAATCCTATGAAGCTAAAGGGAAATTCAGAAGAGACTAGTGTGCATCCAGCCTGTCCTACTACAGGACAAGTTCTTTGTTTCTCTCCTAAGCTGTTTGGTTTTTTGTTTTTTGTTTGTTTGTTTGTTTGGGGTTTTTTTATCATTATTTAATATTTGCAAGGTTCTTTGAAATCTTTGCAGAAAAGTACTAGGCAAAGAGTTAATACCTGTTTCTATAATTGTCTGTTTTTACTTCTACTGTCTGGTATGAAAAGCTTTGCAATGGCAACAGTGCACAGTTTAAAATGAAGTAAAACCATTTCCTTTGGAAACGTATATAACTTGAGCTGAAAAAATTTAAGTATTCTCACACCTTCCTGAACATAAAAATGAAACTACTTCCTTTTTTTTTTTTTCCTTTTTTTAAGGCTTCTTCCTTTTTAAAGAGTTTTCATCTTTACTCCAAAAAGTCTATACTAAAGTTAAATATACTTAATATGCTAGTCTTAGATCTTAATTGCTTTTTGATCAATGGGAGTTTAGTAGACAGACAGAGAAATAACCATGTTCTTGCTAGCATTTTGTTTCCAGCTGCATTGCAGCCATTTAGTGTTACATAGTCAGCAGTGCTACACCAGTATCTCATCACAAGCTCTTCTGGGCTTCTTAAGCTATCAGGAAAAGAATATGATAAAAGGATTTACAAGAATACAAGAGATAAGAATACATAATCAGGAAACTTTTTGAAGCTGTTCTGTAAGTTCATTCTTTCAGACCTGTGAAAGCTGTAGGACAGCCAGAACATCAGCCCATTGCACTGCACTGATTTTGGAATCCAATGTACAAATGCACAAAAGAAAATGACAGAGAATGAAACATACTATGCTATAAAATATAGCATTATCTACCTATTGCTCTCAATATATATGCAAACACAAATTAATAACAATGTTGTCATATTATTAAAATACAACAACAAACGAAACCCGAACTCGCCCACAACCAACTGATCAAACAAACAAACAAAACAAGACATGAGCAACAGGACACTGTAGCTACAAATAGATACAGAAGTTCACAAGGTCAAAAAAGGTTCCCTAAGTACATCAGCAGTTACTTTCCATGATTGTATCTAGGCAAATATTAACAATCAAAGAGGCAGCATCCACACATTTCAAGTGAGGCACAGATAGATCTGTTTGCATTTTAAAGATAATGGGCAGTACAAGAATGAATAAAATATTTTGTCCTTTATGACAGTGTGTACATAGTCTGGGATCTTTCACTTGAGAGTGATGCTGATAACTCTGTCTTAAGAGCTCACTGATTTTTCTGCTGACTGCCTTGGAGTCTAACTTATCACAGCTTCACAGGTGATAATGAAATAGCACCACTTCTTTCAAGGATACTCAATTTGAATATTGTCAGCAATTGCACAGAATTAAGTTCAAGAACAAATCAATAATCTTTCCACTTGCAGTCCAAACAATATTGTCAAAATGTAGAACACAGAATGGAAAATCTGATGAAGGTGATATTGTGAGATGACAGTTTATCCTCCACTAATTTGGCTTCAATGGGGATATTACAGCTGCTTTTAAAAAGTACAGGAGACAATATTTTTTCCCTTTTTAGGTGTTGCAAGGCTTGGAACCATGCACTTCTCAAATCAATACCTCAAAATTAATTCAGGATTATTCAACTGCATGAAAATTAGACTGTTGGAAACCACACCCCACATTCTGTCTTTTTATTGTAAGGTTCCTTATAGTATCAACTTGCAGTGAAACCTGAATATCCTAATGAGATTAAACATAAAAGAAAGTGAGGGAAAAAAGCTGCTGGATTAGAATTTTAACTGCAGTCTTCTTTGAGAAAGACCACACCACTGTCAGTGGCCTTTCTCTCTTCATGTGTGATCCCACTTATGCCTAGTCAAGTCTCCAAAGGAGATTCCATCAATTCACACTGTATTTCTCCTTTTTCTCCTGAAACAGGGTCTCATTACTAAGAAAATAAGTATTCATGCCACTGATGGGGGTGTATCAACTGGCTCTGCAAGACTGCATCATTTTCCCTGGTATGAAGAGCAAAATGTAATGCTGCTGTTTAAGACCTGAATTTTGTACTGATAAATCGTTCTAAGCAAGAGGCAATACATTCTGTTCTAGAAAATAGAAAAAAATGCAGACTTTTAGGTGTTTTAGAATGCTATTTCTATCTCCAGCTCTAGCCTTTGTTTGCTTTTAAAGGCATTCTCTGATAAGTTTGCCTCTAACATATCTAAAAGTTGTTTTAGAATCTCATACTGTATCTTCACAGCGCTTATTAGATACCACAAGAATGCTTTTCATCTCATTTTTACTCTAAACTCCTGATGTCATCCCTAGCTCTGAATAATTGTATTAGTTAGAGGGTAGTTATTCACAGAGGAACAGAAAACCAAGCTCAATCAAAAGAATTTTCTAAAACACTTTTCCTTTTTATCAGTCTAGATCTTTTTGCTTTCACAGTGCTTCAAAGATTCATACTCAGTCTCATAAATAGTATCATAAAACATTAACAACACTGTAAACTCTGGTGTGGGAAGATATTTTTTAGGTTGAATTCCTGTTCCTACACTCAGATACGTGTCCCAAATAAGGAAACAAAAAGAGCTTTCCCGACATCTTTCCAGCCAGTGTGTTCTCCTAGTAATATAACTCCAGTTCAACTTACTGCTGTTCTCCTTTTCATATTGAGTCATACAAGATGGCAGTCAAGTTGCTGTACAACTGAACTGAAATCTCAGGTATTATATGTGTTTATTCTTATTTTACTGCAGCAACAACTAGATGTAGTGTTGAGTCAGTGCAAACAGTAAGAAGATGGTCCTTGATCTTTTGAGCTTGTAAGAAAAATCTAAGAGAAGAGACAAAGAATAGGTGGAGGGCCTGACAACACCACAGTCAGGTATTCAGGTCAGCAGTCAGTACATTATGACTACTACCTACATTTTCTCTGTCAGTCTTGATCTGCAGATTGAGGTAATTATTGTCAACATGGAATTTGCTATCAACATTTATAATCTCTTTGACTCTTGTTTTAAACCCTAGTGCTTATTCCTCCACAAGAAAAGCAAAATCTCTCTTGATCTGCCCCATGATATAAATGCTCTGCCTTTTACCATCCTGATCTCCCAACCTCTTCTGCAGTATATGGAAAGAAACCAGGGAAGGGAAGCAAGTTTTGCTAAAGGACATACTAAGATCTTCATAGAGAAAATAAATATAGAATTAGATATTTGACATAAACAAGCATAGTTTCAACACAGTAATTTTGAAAATTCTGCTTCCCGATTGCAGAATTAATAGTCACAAAATATATTACTCCTAGATGCTCTGGAAGGAACCCACCCATCCTTTTCATCTGCCTGAAATTCTGCAGAAAAACATGCTGCCCGTGATTACCATTTATAATGTCATTTCCCCCTTTGAACTGGCTGGTTTATCTTTGCCCATCATATCAAGAAGCAATCAACATTTAGTCCTCAAACTCTGGAATAGAAACAGCTCTGATTCTGCAAGTGTCCCAGGTTTTCTCACTTATGCATAGTATTTTTATCACTATAGTTTCATTAACTGAAATCTTCACTGTTACTTTCATTACCTTTCTTCCATTTTTGTGTCTAATTTAGCCTGAGCTCTCCTTTCCCAGACCATTTTAAGATATATTGGACAGACTCTGGTCCTTTTATCATTCAAAAGGCCCACTACTTTCTAAGGACTGCTGTTTGTTGGGAGTAAACTATGTGCATTCCCAAAAATGTATTTGGATAAATGTGATGTAACCAAAAATCATCCCTTCCTTTGAAATTTCGAGTGAGTATTTTTAATTGTGCTTATTGATCTAGAAAGAACAGTTTTCATTCATAAATTATGTAGCAACATTTGTCTTGAACAATGATAAATAGACTGTCATAAATATCTTTCCTGGTCAAAGGATTTCCATGGCTCCAGTGACAGAGAGAGACTTATGAAAAGTTATAAGAAAGTTTTGGCTGACCAAGGTAAGAGTTAATTGACCTGGAGCTCTCAAATACATGGTAATACATACTTTCTCTTGCCTTTTACATCCAAAATGTTGCATAAATGCTGAATTTCATGCAATCTCAACAAAAACTGGTTCAAAATGAGCTTTGGGTCATGTACCCTAATTTATACCATAGAATGAACAGAAACCATCTATTCCCATTTCTATTGATGTGTATAGCAAAAGAATGCAGAGACAATACCTGCACAAACCCACACATCACATAGTCATCAAACAAAGGGAGGCTAGGGCGGTCTTCTCGATAAATTGTGATTTTGTAGCTGCTCACAACCTCAGGGCTGGGCTGCGAATCATCCGTTACGAGAATGACGACTTTGTTCAATCCAAGGCCAAGGGGGTAGTTAGCAATGCTGTATGACAAAATAGGAAAGAAATGCAATAAACACTAAAGAAACAAAGATTTACACACTTTTATCTATAGCTGCTAAATTTTACTTGCTCCTAGAGGCTGCTACTTATAACATTTTCTTTCTCTTGAAAAATACATGAGATTTTAAATAAAAACAGTGCAAAATAGAATTTGTAAGTATTTTGAAGTTCTTTCAAGAAGACGAAATGTTGAGAGTGAAATTTAGTGAAAACAGTGGCAGTGGCAAATATTGTGACATGAAATCTGTGAATGAACTCATTAGGGACGATAATTCCTGGCAGGCCCAAATTTGTAATGAAGTCAGCAAGGGAGACAAATACAATCAGAAGAGTAGCTAGCAGCTGCAATTGTCACTAGCCAAATGTGAAGGATTCCTTGACAAACTGCTCAGAGTGACAAACCAGAGCAAAGCTGAGCTGTGCTTTTCTTCCTTTAGCAGGGAAATAAATGCTGAAAGGCTCATAACCTGCACATGCAGGGCTTTTACTTTTCAGTGTAAAAAACATCTTGCTATTCTTTGTCATTCTACAAGGAAGAAATCTTTGAGGTTTTCAGGTATATTCATGTTGACTGCCAAGTTAACATTAAAACAGCAAAACGTTGGGGGGAAGAATTTAATAACTGTTTCTTTTGACATGATAAATCAAGACAGATATCTTATTGAAAATACAGGAAACACATTGGGTATTAGATCAGTAACAACTGCACAGACTTTCTGGTTAATAGCAGACGTCCTAGGTGAAAGCATCTGCTTCAGAGTCAGTCAAAAAGTGGCGTGTTGGATAAGCACTTCATATCATGAAGCCAAGTTAGCTCTGAAATGGTTAAGAATTTTTCTTCCCGGGTAAGTCACTGTCCCTGTTCTCCTGTTTATCCACTCACTAATGGGTAGTTTGTAAATAAGCCAGTTCTCTGGTTCTCAGGTACCTGACCCAGATAAATAAATACTTTTTGCTCCTCCCAGCCTTAAAAACCAGGTCATACCCAAAATACCTATTGGTATTGCCTCTGGTACATGCTGTTGTCTCTGACGGAGATGATTGGGAAAGCCAAAACTGTTCAGGGTTCACAGCAGCAATTAAACGTCATGGTTTATTGTGGGTCATCCTCAAGCATGATATTTACCAATGACTCTGCTCTCTCCTCTATCATCCAGCTTTATAGTTCTCTGAAAGATCACATAAGCTGGGACTGTTGTGGATTACAAGATGACTCATTTAGTGGATGAGAGAAAGGCTGTGATTGTTGCCTACCTAGACTTTAGTGAAGCCATTGGCACTGTTTCCCACAGCATTCTTCTGGAGAAAACTGGCTGCTCACACATTACATTCACATACATTTTGCTGGGTTAAAAAACGGCTGGATGGCCAAACCATGTAAACATGGAGATTGAGGGCACTCTCAGTCAGTTCACAGATAACACTAAATTGGGTGGGAGTGTTGATCCAAAGGAAGGTTGGAAGGCTCTGCAGAGGGCTCTGGATAGGTTGGATGGAAGGGTTGAGTCCAAGGGTATAGGTTCAACAAGGACAAGTATGAGGTCCTGCACTGGGGTCACAACAACCTCAGGCAGAGCTACAGCCTGCAAGCAAAGTGGCTGAAAAGATGCCTGGTGGAAAAGGATCTGAGGATACTGGTCAAGAGCTGCTGAATATGTGTGTGCCCAGGTGGCCAAGAAGGCCAATGACATTCTGTCCTGTATTAAGAACAATGCAGCCAGCAGGGCCAGGACAATGATTACCCCCATGTACTTGGCATTGTTGAGGCTGCACCTCAAATCCTGTGTTCAGTTTTGGGCCCCTCACTACAAGATAGACATTGAGTGGCTGGAGCATATCCAGAGAAGGAAGGAAGCAAGGTGAAGGTTCTAGAGCACAAGTCTGGTGAGGAGTGGCAGAGGGAGTCAGGGGTATTTATTCCGGAGGAAAGGAGGCTGAGGGGAGACCATGCCACTCTTGACAAGTGCTTGATAGGAGGTTGTAGAAGGTGGGGTCAGTCTCTTCTCCCAAGTGAGAAGACAGAAGGAAATGGCTTTAAGTTGCCAGGGGAGGTTTAGGTTCTATATTAGGTAGAATTTCTCCACTGAAAGTATTGTCAAGCATAGGAACAGGCTGCCCAGGGAAGTGTCTGTGTCAGCATCTAGGAGCAATTTAAAAGCTGTGTAGATGTGGTACTTAGGGACATGCTTTAGTGGTGGGCTCGGTAAAGCTACGTTAGCAGTTGGACATGATGATCTTAAGGGTCTTTTTCAATGTGACTTCTGTGATTCTATGACAATCCCTTATAATACAACTATGACAAAAATGGATCATTTTGAGTTAGTAAACTTGAGCTTATTTCTTCTTTTGAAGCCAGCTGCTCTATTTTGGCCCATGTAAACAGACCAAGCCCAGCAGGGCAGCAGATTAGGGCACTGTGAAAAATTAACACCAGGATACAAAGGCTCAAATTCTTGGTCATCTACTGTGTGCAGTGTAGTGATAGTCTATTCCCACCCAGCTTTGATGCTGTTAGTGACTGCAGAAGCTGGGTGAGATATTGGAGCTGTACACTTCTTTAAGCTAGGGTCAATTATGGCTTGAGAAGAACGTATGACCATTACCTTCAGGTCACTGGAAATAAATACAAGTTTCTCAGTGTTGAACTCCCTCTGACTTTGCTGTGACTAATCTATTTGTGTCCTGGTTTTTTGGAAACAAAAAAAATGCTGGGACATTATGACATATTTCCAAAATTAAGTTTTTACAGTCATATTTGCTGCCCATACCTTGGCCCATTCTTGTTGTCGAGGTGCACGTGGCACTGACAGTTAGAGGGTTCTGCTCCTATCTTCACTGTCACCACGTCGAATGGCACTTCTGCATAGTATTTTCTGATCTTTGGGTTAAATTGAGGATTCAAGTCCAGCTGTGGACTGGTGAAGATCTGTCTGATATGAGATACAGTATCTTTATCTGTTCCAAGAAGGCATCAAAGAAAAAAAAAAAAAAGTGAAACATATGAATGTTTTGGAACAACATGCAACTTATGGCAGATTGATACTATGTACAGTGGCAAGATATTTGATGCCTAGTGACTTTGAGACTCATAATCCTGTTGCAAAGTTTTAATGGAGTTTGTAATGGCACTTGAGAGAAATCTGTAGGCCTTGGAGGGATTTTAAACATTTGGTATTCAATCACTTTAGTCCTAGGCACAAAACTCAAAGCCTGCATAAGCCTTTGAAAATGGAAGGATTACGTCTGGGAGATCTGTCTCTAGTTAGTTAACTGAAACTTAAAGAAAAGGTAGGCCAAAATTCATAACCTGCTTAGGTACCAGGCTGTGTACAGGGTTTATGTACAAGTGTAATTTCCAATAAAAATCAAAATAAGTTAGACATACCCTTACTATTCATAAGAACAAGTCACATGGAGATATCAATGACCCCATGGGGTCATTTCCAGTACAGCTGGAAGAATGTTTTATTAAAATTCCTATATCAACAAATTCCAGCTCCTTTCCTGTGTATGAAATCTCCACAATCCAATCCTATTTGCTCAAATGTGTCCTTTATTTCATACTGTTTGCCAAATTACTCATGAGAATAATTATTTGTTGGCAACCTACTTATGACAAATATTTTAATCCAGCCTACTGGATTCAGATTTACAGTATAACACATTCAAAACTGCTTATATTCATTAATACATGTTTTAAACTGGGCACTTCAGAAAATATTACAGAAAGGAAACTCCTTTACTCTAATATCTAAAAAATCTTGTGGATTAAAAGGGTCAAAAATCCTATAAATATTTTTATTTCTACCTTGAAATATCTGCCCTGAGAAACAAAACAGGGAAATTTGAGAACTCTCTTGCATAGATTAAAATTTAAAGGGAAGATATTCCAATGGAAGAACAGAATTTGGGCTAACTTTGTTGGGGAATAGAACCTTACACATTGACACACAGAAGGTATTTAAAAAAAAAAACCTAAAGATGAGTATAAATATTTCTCCATATTCTGTATGCCTTACTTAGAAATGTTGTCTCACTTCCAGCTTAAAAATGAGGAGGATTTCAAAGCAAAATTAATTGAGGTATTTTTAAAACAAAGGATTATGCAATTAGAATGCTGATGCCAGTCAGCCAGCCCAGGAGTATTTTTGGCCTCTGGCACAACAATAGTTCCTGAAGGCAGCATGAGATCAGCAACAGAGGAAACATGAGGCTCAATGTGCAGCAAAAACTTTCCACCATAGAGCAATGGTTTCACATTTACAAACGTGCCTCTCAGATAATATGGGAATGAGGAAGACAGCAGAAAGTATTGCTACCACAAAAGAAAAACATATTTTACATCTTTACAGATCTTTTAAAATACTTTAAATATTCTTACATGCAGGTATTTGAGAAAAAAAATCCTCATCTCTTAAGCAGTTCCTTAATGCTCCATTATGGAGCTGAAGACAAAGCTTTAAACAAAGCTTATTAAACTCCAGTCAAGTTTAAAGTTTTTTCTACAAGAACTAATGTATACTGAGGTTATTGGAAAGAGTGGGGCAAAAGTCTATTGAAGTGTGACAAGAGATCAATGAATGCTGGAATACTTATATTAATATGCACATACAGCAATGTTTAATTTTGGTTTTGTGGATTATTTAACATAATAGCCTGTTTATTGAGTGTTTTATAAACATTCTTGCTACTTAAAAATCCTTTTTTTCTCAGTAAAGCCTACAGATAATCCACTCACAGATCATGCAGAGAAACCCAAAAAATTTTTCAAGAAATTTTTCCCCCTTTTCCACCTGGAAAGACCTTTACTTACCGTAACTGCATTGTCTTTCTCCGGTCTTACTGGAATAATGCAATGCTGAAAGATAAACAGAAACAGCTAATAATTTTTCTGTTCTCACCTTGATTACAGTCTTACTGAAGAAACAACCATCTTTTACTTTTAAGAGGCATATTGTACTTTTATTCTTTACAGTGCAAGATCTTTACTTTAGGCTTGCAGATGCTGCTCATGGGCTCCACATAGCAACTTACAGAAGATAAGGAAGAAATTGGTATTTTATATGTAGTAAGCTAAGACTTTCCAGCTGGAATGCAAGGCAATGTGATCTAAATCTATGTTATCAAAATAATACAAATAGGAAAAACATACTGTATATAAAATCTTAGTCTGAACCCTTACCTTCATGATTCTTCCTGAAGTCAGAAGGAACATTCTGCTTAGAACTCATATTTTCTTGAGAAAGTTGCCTGTCAATTCAATAGCAGACATATTTCTACATGAATGGAATGAACAGAAACAATTAAATATTTTGCAAAAATATCCATATGGTATCCCAGGACATGGTATTTCAGTATTCTCCATAGAAAAAGAAACCTTCTGGATTCATATTCCCAGCACTAGAGATATTACTTGAGTGAACGTAACAGGAAACGCATTCCATAATACATGGCAGCACATCACATCAATAGAAAAAAAAAAAATAAAAAAAAATTCCAAAACATAGTTGCATTGCTGGGAAAAGGAAGAATAGATATAGCCAAGAAGAAAACAAACTAAGCCATATCTCTTAACTGCTTCTATGACAGTTTTTCTTTGCATGTACTTGAGATTAAAATTAGATTTTGTTCAAAAAGAATTAAATAAAAATGAAGGCCTGTCTCCAGGGGATTATCTGTACTGACATGACCATGAATTCCTAAAATGGAACCTCTATGTGTTTTGCTTTGTTTGCAAATTCAAAATAAGTCCAGTGTGTATGTATATGTAAAATCTCTGTGAAAAAAGACAAGTCAATTGCAACAAATAATCAACATGTCAGTGGTGCCCAGGTTGTGAACTCTGTAATTTTTTTCTTTCAAGTTCAATTTTGGTAGCATGGTAGAAAAAGGGAGTAGGCTTCTCTTTGGTCCTCTGGCTGATAAGACCTTTTTGGAGGTTCATTTCTTGAAGCTTTCACTGGTTTTCCTCCTAGTGTTTCCTTTAGAAGCTCTCATAATGCAGCTTCTTCCTGGATCCTGCAGTTTGGATTTTGAAGGACACAAAGCCACTGTCTGTGCCAAGAAAGGGAGGTTGCAATATTGTTCTGTGCAATCATCTATCACTGATGTTTCAACAGGAGCCTCTGAAAGCAGTGTTGAGGTCAATGACAGAAAAAGATAAACTGTCCAGTGAAAAAAAACTGTCCAGTGATAAAACGGATTTCTGCATTAACTCAATGAGATAAGGAAAGAAGCAGCTGGCAGATCTGTGTGTCTTTGTGTATGCAGAAAAATGTAATTCTGAGCTTGAAGTGTCTAGACACCACCCTAATTTCATACAAATTCATTACCTACTTCAAAGGAGGCACTTAAAAACTTGGAGGGCTTGCTTTCCAAATTGTAAGTAATTTTGCACCCCTCTTTCTGCTTGTCAAGGAAGTAACAGCTAACATCTGTCAAACATTGTTGTATATAGGTAAAGCCTCATAAAACAAGGGCCTGGTTACCCTTGTAAAATCATGGCTCAGGCCTGCTACTTTGGCTAAGTAGAAGAGGACCATGGGAAAGTGACTCAGCTGAGTTAGAGATGGAAAAACAAGTTGTGTAACCATTACGTGTTCGCATCGTGGTGTATGGTGGTTGGCTGGATTATGTTTGTTATGATTTAAAACCATGTAACTGATAAAAGCCTGGCTGCTTAAAAGGCCTGGTTTTTGCCATAAAGCATCTCTCTTTTGCACCTGCCTGTGTCACTTTGCTTTGTACATCTGGTGTCTGAACAAAACACATTTTTTCTCTCTGCTGTTCCTTTTTGCTTGTCTGGTCCCAAACCCTGTTTTATGGTGAACGCAACATGTCTTAACTCTATAAAACTAAAACTCTCTGACTTGGGTTTAGTCAGAGAACACCTTAGAGTGCAGCAGCCACCACAACTGCTCACAAAGGAACAGCATGACCTGTATGAATCTCAAATCTGTAGAGATTGCAATTAACATCAGACAGCACTAAGAGACATATAAAAACTATATCTGATTACATCAGGGTAGCAAAATGTAATATTTAGAAATCATATTAGAGAAAGATACTGAGATTACAATGTGGCCAGCAAGACTGGGGCAGTGATTGTCCCACTGCACTTAGCACTGGTGAGGCCACACCTTGAATCTTATGTTCAGTTTTGGCTTCTCACTGAATGAAAGACATTGAGGTGCTGGAGCATGTACAGAGAAGGGTAATGAATCTGGGGAAGGGACAGGAGCACAAGCCTTATGAGGAGTGGCTCAGTGAGGTGAGGGTGTTTAGTATGGAGAAAAAGAGGCTCAGGGGAGACCTTATTGATCTCTACAACTCTCTGAAACAAGAGTGTAGCCAGGTGGAGTCATTCTCCCACATAATAAGTGAAAGGATGAGAGAAACCTTTCCAATATGACTCTATAGTTCNCAATGTGTACATCACAAACTATTGACTGTGAACCTGTTCTTTAGGAATCTCTCTGATTCAGCAAACAAGAAAGGCAAAGGATTGACAGTAGCAATAGTAATATAGCTCCTCTGATCTGTGCAGACATGAGAAATGAAGGACATGTAGAAATAGAAAATTTCACAAGATTAAAATATAGAAAGAAAAAAACTAGTCACTTTTGGTGTCTCTGATGGATATGTTAATTGTGAATGGTGCAACTTTTAAGGGTTCATAAACTCAAGATTGAGACCATTTCAATATTTGGTAGAGTTATGAATTTTCTTTCTTTAGATGATGTTATGCAGTTCTCTCTTCAAAATAAACTCTCTTTTTTTTTAAGAGTGTTTGTTTGGCTTCAGTCATAGAGTTTCCAAAAGAGCATTTGGGTTCTTAAATGAAATAGTTTGTGCTGATTTTCAGAAGTGAAATAAAAAAAATTCAGATGCAAGAGTGGGA
>WEIU01023518.1:36331-49332 GCA_013389925.1 Aegithalos caudatus
CAAAAAAAAAAAAAAAAAAAACAAAAAAAACACTGGAACTGGATCTTGAATTGAGAACAAAGTTGTAAGAAACAAAATTTAATTCTAATGCTCATGGATCTCCATGCACAAGTCAACCAATTCTGGATGAAATTGTGAAAACACACAAGCCTGTGTATTAAAAAAAAGACCATTTAAAAAAAATAGTGGGAAAATTACTTTTAAAAAGTTTTAAATATATCTTTCATGCATGGCATTTTGGAAAATGACATAGTAGAGTACAAATTTTACAAAAACACAAAATAATTACAATTTTACTCCCTAGAATACAATAAAAGATAGTTTTGATTAAATAAATTCTTCATTCTATAATTTGGCACCCACCATTTCAGAGGCATACAATTTAAAATGAAATATTTTCAAATAATAAGAAGAAAAAGTTGGAATTAACTACCTTGCTCACAGATGAACCATATATTTTTTGCAAATCTTCTATGAAACTGGGTGTTGAGGATTCATTAGATAAGAGAAATTTGAATGTATCTTCAAAAAGAAGTTCTTTGAAAATTTGGTCCTGAATACTCAATTCATTCTCAACTTGAAAGTCAAAGTACTCATGCACCTATTGGGAAAAAAAAAAAAATATATATATATAGTTTGAATAACAATTCCAGTCTTCTCATAGCAACAGATACTAAATTGGAACTTTAAAAAAAGGTAATAACACAAACTGACAGGATTATAAAACAACAAATGCTGTGCCACATTTTCTGTCCCAACTCCATATCACAATATTTGCTGCCCTCGAGTGGACAGACTGCAGTATTGCAGATATATGTGAAAAGCTGTTTTCCGTATTTGATTTGAAATTTGATTAAAAATATAAAATGTCAGGTTATATGTGAACATGACCCTTGAAAAAACTCACGTGTTAAGAGTTACTACAGAACATCTGTTACTATGGATGAAAGTACAGTTTTACAAAATATAAATGCAATGAACAAATTCAAGGTTATGAAATAGGACAAAATCATTATTTTACCATAAACACAAATACAGAACCAATATGAATACGTTGTTTGCATACTGTAATTGCCAACTTATCATATTCAAATCCAATGTTGCATTAATTATCAACAGCTATTTTCTAGAGCCATTTGTTTTTTTCAGAAGAAATTACTAAATCTTACTGATTTACTATAAATTTGTGGATAACAGATAATGTTTGAAACTTCTATACATGTAGGTAAACATTATGTTTCATGTTTTTAAGCTCCTCTGGGATACAGAAGCTCTTTTAGCTTTTTTAAGCTCTTCTTTTTTTACAGCCTGGTATACAATTACTGAATTGTTATGGCATACCACATTTCTTATACTAGCTAAATAAATCTTCTCAGACTAATTAAAAATATTGTCTTCATGAACTTTTTAAATTCTGAAAATTTCCTTTCATACGTGCATTTTTCCTATGTATTTAAAAGATGCTTTTTCCTGAAGACTGCAGAGATTGACTGCATGTTATTACAACCTTGAAGACATTTCAAGTGGGGATATATTAATTAATTTTTGTGAACATTTTTATATCATAAATCTAAAGAAACATTTTACATACCTAGGCATATGCATATTCATGTGTATACATGAGGTAATGACAACAGCTGGAAAGCAGTACAATAATTGTTTCAGAACAGGTTATTCTGAGGCAGGAGTGGTACAAAAACTGGCCCAGATCTCATTTCCCTGGTTTTTGTGGATTATCCAGGAAGAAGGCAGCACAGTGGAGTTTGAAACAGGTAATGAAATGAAGTACAATCCAATTTATGGAGAACTTTAATTTGTATTAAAAGCCAATTGTGGTTATTTAACTTCCTCAATTCATCTTTGTTCTGTCACATTTAAAACCTAAGTCCACTTTCATGCAATGCTTCCTATGGATTTGGTTTCACTGATATTTATTTGGGGTAACAGTTAGTCTTTTAATGTAAACTGAAATGTTTGCACATTTTGATGGTCTGGTGAATTTCATCACAGAAACTCTGACCCTTAAAATCTGGTTTCTTCTACAGAAACTCTCCACAATCAATCCAAATTAAAATTAAAGTATTGGTATATTTGTTAGATATTTGAGGGTACCTGTCAAATAGGGTTTTCTGCTGTGTTCTTCTTGGTGCAATTTTTTTGAGTCAAGCAATAATTTGTGAAATTTTCTCACCTTAAGAACTACTGGGTGTATGGACATACTGAATCCGATGTCAAAGGTTAGCATTTGAAAACATTGACTGCATCTGAAATACAATATAAAAGAAATCAGTTTCAGTGAGGTTAGGTACTGTTGTGAAATATAGAATCATAGAATAATTTAGGTTGGAAAAGACCTTTAAGATCATTGTTTCCAATCATAAACCTAGTACTGCCAAGCGGCAAGTCCACCATTGAACCATACACAGTAAAATTCAATACACACGTAAGTCCAGAGAACATATGCAGGAAAACATACACATGTAGGTCAAGAAACAGTATCTGAGGCAGACTAAGTAAATTTCTAAGAAGAGCCAGCAGCATTAAACATGGAAGGAGTCAGATTGTGAGGTGATGCAAATAGTGCTATATAAAAGTGTTTTTAACAATTGACAGAGAGGGAGGTGAATTATGTTGTAGGAAGAAATGCCTTTTGAAGAGTGAATGAGGCCCTGGAAAAGCTTTGAAGACATTTGGAGGGAAAGAGATGGTGAAACACTGCAGGCTCACTGAAGCCAAAGAGCTCTGCTGCAGCTATGGGGATGTTTGGAGGCATGGTCCAGGAGTTATATGCAAGTCTTGTGTTACACAAACAAGATCATTTCATTGGTAAAAAAGAGATTTTGCACCACCGTCAAAACAGGTTTATCATCATTACACTCCTCCCCTCCTTGCTACTATCTCCATTCACAATATAAGCTTTATTCCCAACTTGTGTAAGTCAAATGAGCTTTATATTGCTGCTACTAAAACACCTGGTTCTCAAAATAGCTTAAACACATAAATTTAATAAATAGTAACTAATTTAGTACTTATCATAAAAATGTCAGGGATGGGACATAAAATACATAGAACAGATATTAATTTTATTTAGTAAAAATATTACATAATTGAGGTTGATTTATGTGTACGACTTATAACACTAAGAGTGATGATTATACACAGAAATGTGATTGTTGGTGCCTAGGTGTATTTCATAACATACACTTTATAAAGTGTTTTACAATGTCTCTTGTTCAGATTGCCTGCCAGAGCCAGCTCTGAACAATCTGGGCTACTCTAGCATTAAATATTTGACATATGACAGAATGTTCACTGAAAGGAAATACAGCTTTATGTGTTAGGACTAGCCCAACTGTGAGTGATTTCTGTTCATTTGTGCTGCCTGGAACACTTCATTAGGACAGCATCTGGTCCTAAGTGCTCATCATAACCTTTTCACAAACTAGAAACACTGTGGATATTGAAGAGCTGTACTCCTTAAATGCAGTGTGTCCTTACTTTATAAAAAAGTATTAAATAGATGGGAAGTTTTATTTTAAGATTCTTGTATCTTCTGCAATTTTTATTCTCTTTTAAGGAGATATCTTTACACTAGCATTACAATGACTATTGCAAGTCACTTACTGATTGAAAGAATTTGGTCCTGAGGCAGATGATTTGCTGAAGACCTCAGTTATAAGTAGAAGTTTGTTTATAGCCTCCTTCATGTTGTTGAAAGCTTGTTGGGGAGAACTGTTTCTGAAGAATATCTCAAAAAACCTTTGCAGCTGTGAAAGAGAATACATACATTTTTTGAGCATTTACAATATATCAGTGCTTAAAACCATAAATTAAAAAGCTGATAGAAATAAAAATTGCCTTGGAATATTCATTTGTACATTAAATATTCATTTGTACAATAAAATGTACAAAGTGAAATGAAAAGCTTCACACAGCATACTAATAGAGAATGACTTTTTATTTTCAAATAAGTATATCAGAAACAAACCCTGTATTAATAGTTTTAAAAAAAAATATTGCACAACCCTTCTGAGGACTGATATGCTTGGCACCTCTCTATCTGCCTTGGACTGCTATAATCATGAACAAGTATCCACAGCAGATGGTTTACCCAAGCCTGGGCCTTGGTAAAAGTCCACAAAAAAGTTTAATGTGGTATTTTGGCTCCAAAGCATGATCACAGAACCACAGGGAGCTTTGGAGGTCAGCTGGTCCAACACCCCTGCTTAAGCAGGGTCATCTACACTCAGTTGCCCAGAATTGTGTCCAGAAAGCTTTTGAATACCTCAAAGGATAAAGACTTCCACAACTTCTCTGGGCAACCTGTGCCAGTGCTTGGTCACCCTCAGTGTAAAAGTGTTTCCTGATGCTCAGAAGGAACATGCCATGTTTCAATTTGTGTCCATGGCCTCCTGTTCTGCCACTAGGCACCACTGAAAAGGGACTTTGTCTTCTTTACAGCCTCCCTTCAGCTATTCATACACTTTGATGACATCCCTCTGGCCCTGAGAAGCTTCTCCAAGCTAAACAGTCCCAGCTCTTTCAGCATTTCCTCATATAAGGAATGCTGCAGACTCTTAGTTACCTTATTGTCCCCCTGCTCTGGACTTTCTCCACATCTCTCTGGTGCTGGAGAGTGTAGAACTGGACACAGTACTCCATGTGAGCCTCAAGGGCAGACTGCTGGCTGATGGTCAACTAGGTGTCATAGACCCTTTTCTGCAAAGCTGTTTTCCAGCCACTGGCCTCCAGCATATGCTAGTGCCTGAGGCTGTTCTTTCCCAGGTGCAAGACTTTGCACTCCCCCTTGCTGAATTGCATGAGGTCCTTGTCAGCCCCAGCCTGCTGAGGTCCTTCCAGGGGCAGGACAATCTTCTGCTGCATCAGCCACTCCTCCCAGCTTTCTGTCATCAGCAAATTTGCTGAGTAGACACTCTGCTCAATCATCCAGGAATTTAACAAAGATGTTGAACAGGAATAGGCCCAGTAAGGATCTGTAGTTCCTGGTAATGTTCTATGGTGCATTCACTGTGCTGACACCAGAACTTACAGCATACTTCTCTCCACCCTAGTCCACAGAATTTTCTAGACAGTTTTGGAGTCTCCCCTTGTGAGCATGAATACTTTCAAGCACACTGGTCTGCACTGGCACAGGTGTATGGCTTTCAGTTTCTTCAGGTGGCACATTGCAGTTAAATGTAATAAACACTTTTCAATTCCCCTTTAAAAAATACTGTAACACTGCTTACAGCCAGCCATGGCAGATACTTGAATATGGAGCTAACATTGATCTTCCTCTGCTTTTTGCTCCCTTCAATTTCACTAATTCCATCCAGTTGTGCTGGCAGATGACTGAAGGGTAGAAATTTGGTCTGTTTGCCCTCCTGTTTTATCACTTCTGTTTTTATTTCTACAAGTTTTACTGACTAAAAGAATTGTAACCCATGCACAGATCTGTGCTGAAGGTTTATAGTGCCTGGGACTTTTTTTAGTCTTTTTAGTAAAGCTATTTGAAATACCAGTAGGGAAAAATGACAACAATATATATGGCTGAAGTTATAAAATTAAGTTATATAAAATTATAAAATTAAACTTCTGACTGCAGGAAATGGTGAAGCAAAGATTACACATATAGCCTCAATTCTGTTTTTGGATTTTGCATGATGCTGAAATCTTGAATTAAATCACATTGTATTTCTATACCGTAGAGTGTTTGCCATGTGTAATGCAGTCCCATGAGCCTATTGGGAAAGGAGCTCTGGATACATTATTTAGAGATTATGCAGCTCCTCACATCACACTCTATTTCATCTCCAAAACAGGCTGAGACGGAGTCCTTGTTTCCTAAAGCCTAAGACCACCAAAGATTTGTTTCTCTCACAGCGTGGTACAAAGATTAAGAACAAGAAGCTCCACATTTTTCTAATCAGTTCTGATTCAGATTCATCTCTAAGTGACGTTCCACTTCAGTTCCTTGTTCAGGACAAATGAGTTAATTAAACTGTTCATGTGAATAAAGAAAAAAGTTAAAATGAAGGCCCATCTCACCAAGGTGGTCTTCAGCTGAATTTTGCAATTATTTCCATCACCTCTGCCAGATTCTGTGCACAATTTAAAATCCCACTCCTCTGGCTTGCACCTTTTCTCTAACTTCCTAACTCTCCAGTGGGAATTGAAGGACTTAGTGAGATGTTCTATTGTACTGCACAGGCAACATAAGGAGTTGAAGAGTTTCATAAGGAGAGATGGGGATTACTGGAAGGAAGAGCAAGACCACCATTAGCTCATTTCCTCCCTCACCATCAATCAGTTCCCAAGCACCTTAAGGCAAAGGATACATAACACATACATTCCTAGTAACAACTGATGAAGACAGGCTGGCTTTCCCTACTGCTACTCAGACCATGCTGTTGGCTAGAAGAGTCAACTGTTGCCATCAGACAGGCATTAAAATAAGACTGGCATCTCCGAGAAACTGCATTTTAGTTACAGCTCTCCTTAGCCAGCCTAGAAAAGAAATATTGCTCAACAGGTTCTTATTAGACGATATCAGGTTTTAGACCAATGTTTATTCTAAGCAATGGCTAAAAATAAATATTTAGTCAGGCTGGTTCAGGACCAATAGAGAGGAGATGAATACTTCAGGTTAAATTCCAATTCATAAAAAAATCCTATTTAAACAAGTTCAGGTTAGGTTTGACTTCAACAGATTCCACAGGATTTACAGCAACAGATAGGAAAAATTTAAAGTGTATGGATTACGGGTGATAACGTGTGAAAATCTGCAGCAACCTCAGGTTCTTCTGAGTGAATAAAGTACATAAATATCAATGTTCAACTGCAAAGTACTAAAGAGCTTCAAGTGACCACCACTGATGCTAATTCTCTCACTTTCAGAGGAAACAGACTGCCTGTCCAGCAAAATGCACCCTCACAACTGATAGAGTGTGATTAACAGAAGCATCCAACAATTTAAAGAGGATAGAGTAGGAAATACTGCTGGCAATTACAGGAACCTATTCTTGGAGAAAGCTAACCTCTGGCTGGCTAATTTTTAAGCAGATGAATAGGGATTAAATTTTAGCAGGCAAGACTAAATGCAGACATGCACATTTATTTTATACAATGATACCATTACGTACAGAATTGCATGACTTCTCAGAACCTTGAAGGTGTTCATCCAAATTCTGGACTCATACAGTTGGAGGTATGTTCCAAATATTTATGTAATGCTTTGCAGAAGTGTGCAAATGCAGTCCAGTTACATGGATCAAATACATATTTTCTGTAAAGGCAGAATGAACTAGAAATATGCTTTAGATTAATTTAAACTCATTGACCTTTCACTGCCCAATAACTTCTTCTTGCTTTAGGAAAAGACATTGGGAAAAAAAAAAAAAAAAAAAAAAAAAAAAAAAGGCCAACTGAATTTTAATTTTATGTTTTGGGTTTTTTTTACCCATTTTGACATCCAGTTTTTAAAATCTGCAGTCATCAAAATTAGCCTTATAATCTCAAAGACATATATCCCTCTGTCTCCTCAAAAATACACTGAATCATCAGGTGATAGTCTGACACATTGAAAAAAAATGTAATTTAATTGACAAAGGAATTCTGATTTGCAGACTTCATGCAGAGAGTCATGGAGCCTGAAGAAGAGTGGAAGAGTGTGACACTCACTGGGCTGAATGTTATGATGACTGTAGTAACTCCCTCAAGAAGATTTTCCTTGGCAATCTTTTTGCAAATTAATTTCTCAGGAGAGCTGCTGGTACAGCCTACGGCAATTACCTGAATGGTTAGCTGAGAAAAGAGTATAAAACCAAACTGTCGTGATCTTTCTGAGACTGCCTTCTAGCTCAACCCTAAACAATCTTGCCTCCTGATGAAACAAACAAGAAAGTTTTTCCTTAACTAACACTGGAAATGACGATAAATGCAAACTTAGAACACCTTCCTTTACTGACTGCACTGATTAGCTCTCTGATGACTGTAACAGGTGTTCAGAGACACACCTCACATGAAGACAATTCACTCAGCTGCCAGTATTGTAGAGGAATCCCAGACTACAAGACTACACAGCTTGTGCCTATGTACAAGCTAAATGTCTAGGTTCCCTTTACACCTCACTGCAGAACACAGATGCTTGAAGAGTGTAATTTATGCCATCCTAAAGTATATGTCTCAAAACAGTGACATTAATTGCAATCTAAAAATGTTTGGCTCTCCTGGGGAATCCAAGTGAGACACTGAAGACAGACAGGAGATCTATCACTGCAGTGCACATACAGCCTGCCCACAGACACCACCACCTGTGTGCCTGGAATATGCAGAACTGTCTGGGACGATGTTTGACCAAACTTACCATGATGAAGAGGAATGTGACCATCAGCAGGGTTAAACAGTAACCAGGAAATTAAAAAGTGATTTCTTTTGTGAAACAAAGAAGTAGCCAGCTTGGGAAATAATAGAAAAGGAACATGAAAATTTGCAGCAAGGGAGACTCAGGGTGGAGAAAGCAGCAGCCAAAACCTGGTCAGGCGCTGGCACAAATCAGCCTGCTGGCACCACAGCTTCTGCCTAGACTTCAGGGAATACTGGGATGTAAGGATGGGCACAGGTCCTGTGTGGGCACAAGTCATGTGGAATGGGCATCCTCAGAGCAGGGGCCCCCACTCCTCCAAGCAGAGGTGCACAAAAGAAGGGAAGCTGCACCCCAGGAGTGCAGGACTCTCTGTAACCTGTGTTGCCTCTGAGACAGAGGCTGGATAGACATGGGTGAATGAGCAGATGTCACTCACTAGAGTTTCAGAGAGTATTTACAGAAGGATGTATAGAAGTGTGCAATGTCCTGTGAAGCGTTTTAAGTGTCTGTTATCATGATTTATCTCTTCTGTTACTGAAATTGATAGAAGGTATATTATTATTACTGGCTGCCAGTTGATTGTATATCATTAATTAGACACTTCTGGGTTTGGTTAAGCAATGTGAATTCCTACGTTTTTTCCTGTAACAGTAACCTCCCTTTGAAGACATAGATGAGGTCTGGACTTACCTCAGAGGCAAGGAGGTAGAAGAAAAGAGACCACTACTGAGTAATTCAATGCAATTTTGAGGTTTACATTTTGGGAGATCCTACTTTACAGTATTTGTATGATTCAATTTTGAAAGACCTTGCTGGTTCCTAGTAGTAGCCTTCAAAATTACATAGCAGACAAACTTCTCAGGATAAGAGTTGCAAGTAAGGTTTATGTCCGAGGGGTGAAAGCATGATCTTTGGTTTCAAGAAATTATCCTTCTTGAAGTAGCAAAGGGCATCCTCTCCAGATTGTTCTGCTACGTACTGGAGCTGTTGCATTCTTTCTGATCAGCTGGATCTTCACGTTCTCAAGATCTTACAGTAATTGCCTCTTCTTGAAACTAGCTTGAATAAATTCAATAAATGTCTAAAAACTTTCAACATAGGCTCTATTGTCTCAGTTCACATTTGTACATTCATTTTTCATACCGGGTCTGTCTTTGGTGAAATTTCTTCACCAGGTCCAAATATTTTTGGGCATAAATAGTTGTTCATAGGTATAAAAATACTGTTTACACACAAACAAGAAACTCATTGATTATATTTATGAAAGTATCTAAATATCTAACATGTCTGCAAGAATAAAAACTAATTCCACACAGAAGGCCAGGAAGAAGCATACTTAGCAATGAAGCTATTTTCGGTATTTTTTGCTAGCACAGATGGACCTTTCCACTGACCAGAGTATATAGAAATAGTCAAGGGCCATGTAACGGGAGAAAAATGTACCCATGAACCATGTACCAGTGGTTCCAGAATAAAACACAGAAAAAACAGTTCATTGATTTACCATTTTATTGTATTAGCTTCAGGTAGATCTGTTTATTCCACTCCTGATTTATTGTTAAGATGTGCCCTTTATCTGCAGCTCTAACATGGCACTTAGTAAAAGGGGAAAATCACATTAGTGTCCAAATATTTTTTACAGTAAATTTCTCACTTCTGTATATATTTTTCATTACATAAGATTTTAAAAAAGATGATACTCAATTGTCCAGGAAAAAAAAAACTGTTCACAAAAAAAGTTGGAGAAGAAAAATACACCTGAGAAAGGTTTCTTTTCCCTAAAGTTCCTTGCTCTTAAGACTAAGTCCAAAAGCAGAAAGCCACTGACCAGCTTCAGCAACCATGAAATTAGGCCTTTTGACTGAGACTGAACTAAGAATGGTTTCCCAACTCAGTCCTGACTTCTTAGCAGGAAAGTAAAGGAATTTTGCTAAAGTATTTCCCACGTTCCTGTGAGAACAAAAAGTGTATCAGCTTGATTAAGGGAAGCTGGATTTCAAAAAAAGGGAAGATGAGAAGAATCAGAATAATAGGAGGCAGGTCTAGGAAAGCTGGAAGCCACAGAAGGGCATGCATACAGAGTCGACTGGATTGAATGGAAAAGCAAGAGGATATGTGAAGTAGAAAAACACCAGAGTGCTAAGGGCCAGGACAATAGTGTAAAAACTTATGACATATCCACATGTTGTAGAGGATAATCAGTCTCAATCTCTTACTTAGCTAAATAAGGATTTTCAGAAGGAGAAAAGCAGAGAGAACTCCTGAAAGAATTTTATTTGATCACTGCATGACAAGTTGACACAGCTGAAGAAGACAAAGGAAGGATTTCTTATTCTTTCTTTTAAGACAAGAATTAAGGATATGTAATCAAGTCATATTTGACTTTGCTAAGTTTTAAAGCAAATACTCTTTCTCAAGCAACATGTAAATAATATGTACAGTATCATTGCTAAAGACATTGCTAAGACCAGAAGCATTCATGAATTTAAAAATCTAGTAAAGAATTGCACACATAAAAGCCCACTGGAGCTTATTAAACATCAAGACATATATTCCACTTACAGTTTTGTGTTTCTAACCCCACAGGTTACCAGCAATAGATAGTCAGCCTAGGGACCACTACCACTTTATGTTTGTCCTGTTACACAGTTTCATGATGCTCTCTTGACTGCCACAAATGGAGTTTCAGACTAAGCATGTCTTTGATCTCCCCCAGTCCAGATAGACTTTCATTCTTATTTCAGTGAAAAGAGAAATTATAGATACTATGAAGAAAGAAAACAGAAATGTTGTTTACATTATGCTCAGTCTTCCAGAAAGAAGAGCATTACAGCATTCTAACAGAACGTAATGAAGAAATTTAATTTTAGCCCAAATAACCCTGCAATCTAATTGATTGATCAATTCTTAAATTGATGGTAACTTTTCTTGTGTGTTTGCTCCTGTAAGTGAAAGGGCAACGATACAAAATTAAAACAAACAAACAAACAACCATAAAACAAAGGAAAAAAAATACCAAGCCTTTACACTGTTTGCAAGCATGTTGCTTTTTATCTGTATGTATGTTTGCATCCTATCTCACTTTAAATACGTGTGGCTAATACTTCAGGTAGTTCCCAAGCTGGCCATTTGAGGGCAATACTGCAACTTAATTTCCACCACGCTCGTCTCTCCGCCAGACTGGCAGGTCAGATTAAAACACAGATTTCCTGTAAAGGTGAGGGTCCAATTTTACTTGCAAATATGTTAAGTAGGAAAAAAAAATATCTGTATTTGGAAACACGTTTCCAAATGCTTAATACTCAAAGAGAGTTTCGGCGACAGTTAATAGTGACTCACACCACAGCAAGCTTAACAGCAACTGCTTTAATAAATTATACTTACTACATTTCACAATTGGAAAATTACTTAAAAACAGAATTTCATCTGAGTTCATTAAGGGTTATGCAGGAACACCAGTCAAGGAATTCAAGTCCAAGAGGCACCTGTCTATTTTGGATGAGCAAAAGGATGATGAGCCATAGCAGAGGCCTTGGGAAGTTGATGACAGCACAGAAAAGCTTTCCCTGATGATGCTTCTGTCTACAAAAACACCTTCATAAAGCACTGGGATCAGGCTGGGAAAGGTTAATGACAAGGCAAAGGAAGCAGTTCACAGTGTGTTAAGCCTTGAATTAATTAATCATAAATTAATCATAAGTTTGCACACCGGCTTCTATAAAAGAGATAATTATTCAGGGGTCAGCATTCTTCTCAATACACATAGTGTCAATACGTAATGTCAATTAACACAAAAGGAATTATTGCATACATTGACAGAGACCCCTTAATCGGTACAATATGCAAAATACAAAGCTTCTATTTTATTAATAATCTTTCAATACACAGATGGTCTAAATAAGCGATTTCCAACTCTCCTCAAAGAAATAGGCCTATTATACAAGCCCCATGTTTAAACATCTGCATGGCAGAAAGCCATTCTCTCCCCTGCATCTCTTACATCTTCCCATGCTGGGCCCAAATCTGAAGTTGCACTTTTGTAACCCTTTGACTGCACATGAAATCCTCATGCCACCTCAGGATTGACCTTCTTTTGCCTTCTGACATGAAATACTAAAATATGTATAATCCAGAGAAAACCTGGCAGCTGGTGAACAAAACACACTTGAACTCTTTCTGAACTGCCATTTGACCAATGCTTATTCAAGGAATCATTCTGAAGCCATGCCACTATGGCTATAAAAAGCAAATATGCATTGCAAAAAAATTTACAATAGTTTACTAACAAAAAGGCAGTGGGGAATTCAGTATTATTTAATGAAACACTGTTTTTTTACTTTACAGAGTTTCTCTCAGTCATTGATATCATATAGCTACCCCATCTCCAGTTTTTTTTAAAAACCTCTTTTTCATATATCCCACATTCTAGTAACTCTTAGCAATCATAAGGCATTGTTGTACATGGGAGACCAAATTTTAAACATATTTATCATATTGAGTTTGTGATAGCAAAGTTAACCACAAATGTGAATGAATTTCTCATTTAAAAAGTTTTCATTATATTGATATGAGAAAAAAATTCCTGACCAGAGGTCTATACACACTGAAGAGGTATCTAAATTATAGTATAACATTA